>JAESVK010000171.1:177492-194684 GCA_017140935.1 Hamamelis virginiana | reverse complement strand
TTAATCACTTCAGAATAAAAATAAAGATGATGAGAACATTACAAAAATTAAAATTACATCACACACATTATGCAGAAATGATGTGTCAAATTAATCACTTCAGAATAAAATTAAAGATGATGAGAACATTACACAAACCAGTAGATGCAAACTACAACTGTGGCTAAAGAGCAAAAGTAATGCATCCTACCCCATTTTCCGATAACGCCTTCAAGGGACCCTGGTATATTCTTGCGAGTCCAAAATCAGCAATTTTAACAACTCCTTGTTCATCTCCCTCACCTATGACCTGGTCACCGAAAGTTCATGAAAACAGGGCAGCACGTGCATAGGTTAGCATATAAAAAACAGGACAATTGTTGTGTTATATTCAATGAATATTATCTCAAGGTATTTGTTGCATAACTGCAGGATAATGAGAATTAGAACCATACCAAGATATTTGATGGCTTTAAATCTCGATGTATGATCCAATTACTGCAGCAAAAGTTCCACATATACAAGTTTAAGGTTAATGGTGATACTGCAATTAAAATTAACACTAGCATTGCACAAATAAACCCAACCTGTGGAGATAGTTCAGGCCATTAAGTAGCTGCCAGAGCAACGACTTAACAGTGTACTGATTGATAGGATGGTTAACCTTGTCTCTGTGATGCCTAATGATTTCCTGCCACGCTCGAGAAGGAATGATCAAGATATAATGCTATGTTCAGTAAAATTGACAAGAACATAAAATTTATAACAGCATTTGTTGTGCTCCCAGAGAACAATTTTTATGATGCTATGTTTAGTACAATGATGAGAACATAAGATCTATGACACATTTGTTGTGGCCCAAGATTCTGGAACTGAAACCAATTCTCATTGAGAAAAAGCATTGGTTGTGCAAAATAAATTGATAATCAATAACAAAATCTAATTTTCTTCTTCCTTTTTTTTGAGATAAATCATATAATTTGGAATCGTCAGTTCCTGTCATGTTGCCAAGCCTCAATAAAACTTGGTACCAGCCAAAACATTAATGTTGCATTTGGAAGCATCGTCATCTTTCTTATTTTCTACGATGGGTCGGTAGGGGTAAATGGCGACCAAGCTCTCTCTTCTCCATCGCGTCCTGATGGTGGTGAAATAGTAGAGGCTGGGTGCAGGCAGCAGATTAGGAGCTCTGCTGTGGAGTCATTACCATCTACAGAGGAGGACCATGGTGCCAGGGGGGTGTGCAGTCCGGAGATGGTTGTTATGGTGCAAGAAAGAGAGGAAAGGGGGAGCATTTTTAGTTGAGATACTGAGGGGCATTAGGTGCAGCAGCTGAGGTGGGTTATTGAAGATGGAGAAGATGAGATTAGCCCAAATTGTTCTGAACCAGTGGCATCAGTGAGACCTGAAGCTAGGGTCATGGAATAGGTGGTCCCATTGCATGTCGGTAGAGAGGCAGTTAACTCAGAAGTATCAGAATGGGTCCTCAAAAGAATTAGAGGATTAAGAAAATATTTTAGGGTGTCCTACGAAGGTTTTTGAAGATGAGGTTTCAATCTTTTTAAAGCAATTGAGAAGAGAGAGAGAGAGAGAGACCCCTAAAATATTACTTCCTAGCGAGAAGCAGGCTAGAGAGTTAAAAGAGACTTAGTGCTCTATTACTTCTGATAGATGAGTTGGGGGTTCAGGCTGTTACTTTGCACTATTGTTACGGTGTATGTAGATGATATTATCATTATAAGGAAATGATGAGTTGTTTGTTGCTAAGGTGAAATTAGATCTTGGACAGGCCTTTGGTATTAAGGATTTAGGCAAACTTCGGTTTCTCGGAAAGGGATCTCTCTATCCCAAAGCAAGTATGCTCTGGATTTATTACAGGATACAGGAATGCTAGGGTGTCGCCCAGTTCAATCACCTATGGATCCTAATCATAAGTTACACGCTGATATAGGGGACTTACTTCGTGATCCAATTGTCTATCAGCGATTGGTAGAGTGTCTAACATATCTCACCAACACAAGGCCATATTTGATTTTTGCAGTTAGTGTTGTCGGTCAATTCATGCATTGCCCTCGAGTTCCTCACTTAGAAGTTGTGTATCGAATTCTTCGGTATAATAAGTCCTGTCCTGGATTGGGTTTATCCTATCCCGATGGTGGCAGTTGTTCTCTCATGTTTTACGGATGTTGATTATGCTGGGTCCACTGATCACCGTTCCACATCTGTCTGATGTGCTTTTTATGGGAACAATCTAGCTTCCTGGAAGAGTAAAAAGCAAACCATCATCTCTTGTTCCTCTACTAAATCTGAGTATAGAGCAATGACTCATGGTTCTTGTGAGATTTTATGGCTTCGTTCATTTCTTACTGAACTTGGCTTTCCTCCCTTGGATCCCAGCTATCTTCAATGTGACAACCAAGCAATTCTCAAGATTGCTTCTAATTCAGTTCTTCGTGAATGAACAAAACATATTGAAGTTGATATTCATTTTATTCGTGAGAAAGTTAGGAGTGGGATTATTTCAACTGTGGAAGTTCATTCTTCAGGACAGCTAGCTGATATCTTTACTAAACATGTTGGGCCTACACTGTTGAAGACAAGTGTGTTCAAGCTGGGCTTGATTGACATCTTTGCTCCAGGTTGAGGGGGAGTATTGAGATATATATTATTATTATTATAGGTATCTTTGTAATTTTGCTCAGGGTTTTAAAAATCGGTCGATCCCATACGTATCGGAAATTCAAGGCTCCTGTACGATATTTACGGCTTTACGGTATGGGAATCGTAGTTCACATGGTATCGGGGCCGATACCATACGTATCGAGGTGTAACGGTCCTGTACACCGTTCCAATACACCATATGAAGAAACCCAAATGTCAGAAATTTCAGAGTTTCTTGATAAATTCGGACATTTATTTGCATTTTCTTAAAAAAAAATGGTAAAATCTACCCATTTTATGCATTCAATGTTGGAACTGAGAAGATTAGAAGAAGAAATCAAAAGAGAAGAGGAGAGAAGGAGTCGGAAGGAGAACTGGCCTGCAAAGTTGCTGCCGCCAGAAGTACACCACCGGCGACACTGCCGCTGACCAGATGGAGCCACGACGACTTCCCTGACGTCGTCCGGTAAACAATCGCAGGCCACCTTCTTCATCGTCCGGTGAGGCGGTGAGTATCTCCTTATATATATATATATATACACATACGCGGCGCTGAAGAGCCTCCCGAGCGTGAGAATGATCCCGAGTGGAGAATGATGGTTATTTATAAAGTGAGTCAAAATT
The DNA here is from genome assembly GCA_017140935.1 of Hamamelis virginiana. Classification (NCBI taxonomy): domain Eukaryota; kingdom Viridiplantae; phylum Streptophyta; class Magnoliopsida; order Saxifragales; family Hamamelidaceae; genus Hamamelis; species Hamamelis virginiana. The sequence goes on along the minus strand of JAESVK010000171.1, from coordinate 191,420 downwards.
GAGGTGAAAAAGTCAAAATTGATATTTTATTTAATTTTTTCACACAAATTAAAGCCTGTTAATAAATTATTAATAGTATAAAAATTCTAAATTAGTATACATTATTTAATTAAGGCTAATTTTTCTATATTATTTAAATAGAGTGTAGATTATTTTTTAAAAATTTTTAAAACTATATTAATTTTATATGACTTTTTATAAATAATAATTTGTTATATAAATTTATAAATCATAAAAATTTTAAAATAAAAACATTAAAAACAATGAAAAACATTTGTTAAAATAAATAAATAAATTCAAAACCTTTTAAAAATTTTATTAAAAAAATTTCAAAAAAATAATTTTTTTAAAAAATATAATAAAATTAAAAAAAGTGTAAAGGGTGGTTGTAAAATTATTATAAATCAATTTATACTTAAAAAATTATAATTTAGTTTCAATTCAACCAAACTAGCAACATCTATAACTTATTTTCAATTTGTTTGAAATGATAATATTTCATATCAAAATTTTATATAAATAATTTTATATAACTATGTATAAATAATAACTTGTTATATAAATAATTAAATATATAAAATTACTTCTATGATGAGGTTCACTTAATACTAGAGCCACTTACGGTAAATTTTTTAAAAACCTGACCGTTGGATTAGATACTCCTATTATGTATGCCATGCCTGCCAAAAATCAAGGTGATCCAACGGTTGGTTTCTGAGAAAACTGACTGTGAAATAATTTTAATTGATTAATATATTTTTGAAGACTTGATAACTTGAAATAAATGCACTAGAACTCTTTGAAAACATTAATATATAGTACTAAAAAGTTAATACATGCATATCACTGCGTTTGGGGGTTGGTGTGAAAGAAAAAAAAAATTCACGGCCACGGCGCCCGATACCCGTTACGTATCACCCGATACACCCGATACCCGTTACCCTTTACCGTTACCCGTTACGAGACTCTAATGTTAACTTTTTAATACATGCTATATACTCTCTTATTATAAATAAAAGTGATCACCTATCATTAAGCATCAGTTTTTTCCTCCAATAATTCTTTTTACTTCTAATATTATAATTCTTCTAGGACGAGACTCTAATGTGGTGAGGTACCCAGAGAGGAGTGTGTCAGAATTTCATCATCTGATGAGGGCTTTCTCCAACTTCATTAGTCTACATAATTTGGTTGATTTTCCTTCCATGATGGGGCACCTTCACATGGATTAATAATCACGATGATCCCCTTCCCCATTAACAACTAACCACAAACCCTACTAATGTCTATTGCTTGGCCAAAAAAAGAAAGATGATCCAGATTATAAAGATGAGACTGTTTTCTCTACTCAGTAACTGGTAAGTTATTATTATTCAATCTCTTTTCCCTAGGTTGTTGTCCAATCATTCTTCAATTCTTCTTCATTGTGGGGAAAGGTCTTTTTATAAAGGTCCTTTTAGGTTTGAAAACATGTGGCTAAAGGAGGCAAGCTTTGTGGATTTGGCTAAGGACTGGTGGGATTCATTTGCATTTGTAGGTACCCTCGGTTTTGTTTTGCAAAGAAATTGTAAGTGTTGAGATATATTAAATGAATCGAAGGAGGAGGTTTTTCTTATGATGGAGGAGAAAAAGACTAGAGTTCTAAAGGATACCCAGGCAATTGATCTTATGGAGGAAAGGGGAGAGATTTCTTTTCCACAGAATTTTGAAAACTTCAACTCTGAAATTTTGTAGAAGCATAAAATTTATGTTTCTATAAATTCTCAAAATTTTAGAAATTATTATTTAGAGAAAAAAAAAAAAAAAAAACGAAAACAAACTTCCCAAACACATTTTTTATAAATTTTGATAAAAACCAAAAACATCATCATCAAACAAACCCTAAGGCACACAGAAAGAATAATATTAAATATCCAAGAATCATGCAGAATTTAGATAAAAGGAAGAACAACAAACGGAAGAATCAGATGCGTAGAAAAGCTTCCTAAATAAAATATATTACAAAAGTTCACTGCAGGCATTACTTTAGAGAGTTTAGGTATCTGCTCTTCAAGATTTTATTGCAAGATATTTGGAATAAAGAAACCTAAAAGCATTATATATCTATAGAAGTGATCTAGTGAGCATATGCGCACTTTAACTAAAGTCAGCAAATGATACAAGCCCTTGAATTCCCATTCATTTAATGGAAGATTCATCTCAAGAATTCAATCCAAGGGTTTGTGTTCTTTGCTTGCTTTAGCTTAAAGTGCGCATATGCTCACTAGAACATATATATATATATATGGGACAGGTTCCCTTGACACATATTTTTACTCCTAATTTGACACTCGGTTTGAAAAAACCGCGCATGGAATGAGTATTTTGAGAAACTAACCGTTGGATTAGATATTCTGCTTATATACATTACGTATGCAAAAAATCACATTGATCCAACGGCTACTTTTTAAAAAATATCACAATTTTAAAATAAACTGTAAAAAACTATATGAAATTGTCGCAGTTAGTTTTTTGAAAAAACAACCGTTTGATCAATGTGATTTTTGGCATATGTAATGTATATAAGCAGAATATCTAATCCAACGGTCAGTTTCTCATAATAATCATCTCACGTTGGGTTTTGCAAACCGCATGTCAAATTATGAGTAAAAATATATGTCAAGGGAACCTGTCCCTATATATATATAATAATAATAATAATAAAATTATCAACAATATGCACTGTGTAGTGTGAACACTAACTCAAAAATAGAGTAAAATTGTTTAAACTGTTATGATTATGCATGATATATGTATGTACATGAATGCTTGTGCATATAACTTGTACAGCCATCTTTCGACATCAAGTATGCTGGCTCAGCATGTTTTTGAGCCTGAATAACAAGTTGCAATTTTGGTATCCGAGTTAAACACAAAATATTCTTTGTGAATTCAAACCTCCAACTTTGAAATGTGTTCTCTTAAAAATGTAAGCAGCATACAGCATGAAATATGAAGTGAAAACTAAAGATTGGTCAATATAACTAAGTTGCCGTATAAAAGGAAAAGATGTCAGATATGAGTGACCAACAACAAAGTAGTATAAGAAGAACTAGGGCTTGCTCAAATGCCCAAAGAAAAGGGTTCAAACAATAGAATACCATAACACAGTTTTGGAGGAAATTATGGACTTCAACACAAACAATAGCAAAAGCATAACACAGTTTTGGAGGAAATTATGGACTTCAACAAGAGCAAAACTATGTAATAATCATAAATATTCAAAGGGCAAACCATATACCAATTATATTTCGAAAAACATATATATACTGTCACATGTCCACCATAAATTGACACAACTGCGGACATTTTAAAGAATATCATTTTATCCAATTGCCAACAAATTTCATACTTGCAACAAGATAGACCAATAACCAAAAACACACACTCACATAAAGGTCATGCTCGGCATAGTCGAAAGCCAAATACAGCGACATGTCCGCATGATTTATGTGCACATTCACAAGCTTTACAACATTCTCATGTGAAATCTCCCGAAGCAACTGCATCATCAAAACACAAGTTTCCCTATTTCAAAATCGATGCACCACCAAAAGAGCCAAAAATCAATAATTTCAAAACAAATCTCTTCAGACAAAATATATTGAATCATAAGCACGCTGTTTGCATGCAGATAACTTTCAGGGAAAAAAATTTGAAAATTTTGTTTGGTGCCGCTTCGGTTATACATAACCTCTATTAGGATGCACAGAAAGTTAAGGAAAACAAAACAAGACAAATAAATTTTTTACGCTCATGTTAAAAGTTGTAATACAAAGTTCAAAATTTAATTTTCTGAGCAACTAAACAAGGAGAAATGAAGAAGACGACGAGGAAATTGACCATGATTTCACGAATGGCAGTGGGGGAGACGCCGTCGCCGTCTTTAGACTGCTTGAATTTCTTAATAGCGATGGATTTTCCTCGATTCGTAGAAGATTTGATCCTCGCAAGGAATACAAGTCCATACGTGCCCTCCCCAATCTTGCCGATCAGATCGTACTGTTGTAGCCACTCAGGCTTGTTACTGCTGTTGTTGTTATTGTGGTTGTGATTGGCAGAAATGCCTCTGTTGGTGTTGTTACCGCTGCCATCGCCCATAGTAAGAAACCAAACCAGATACAGATTATTGATGAAATTTGGATGAGACAAAAATTCCCCAATTTTCAGCTATGTTGTTCCTCTGTTTTCCTTTTTTCTGGGTCTGGATTCCTCGGGCACTTGACTTCAGGTGGAGTTCAAAGATACGGAGAAATGTTTTTAACGTTATTTTCTCTCCTCTCCAAATCTCTCGATCCAAATATTAGTGTTAAATTCTTATTTTATCCTAGGTTTAGCCTCCTTGCACGCGTAAATTTCCAATCGGGAACTGTTGTTTCCAAAAGTTATAAAAACATCCCTGTTCCAAACTCACTTACTCAGGCTGTTATCTATATGTAATATGGTAAGGCTTGGTTGACCGTAATGGAATGTAATTACCCACCACATGTTTGAATATGTTGGGAATGTGAAATCATATATCCACATAATTACAGAGTTAGTGTTTGGATAGGTATGTAATATAATTTTCAATTCTTAATATTTGACCATTATACCCTCATCATGGATTTGTTTTTCAAAATATCACCATTTATTTAACGATAATTTTTTTCAAAAATCAACTGTTGGATCACTGTGATTTTTTACAGGCATAACATAGAGAGGATGAACATCTAATCCAACGGTCAATTTTGTGAAATTAAATTTGTGGTTCGATCCAAGTCAATTCATCAAATTAATTGATATTTTGTTTAAAAAATACCAAGAAAAGATATTTGAGAGATCTTGAAAACGAAACCAAAAAAAAAAAAATTGAGAGATCTTGAAAAACCTGTTTTCAACTGAGAGATATGCGTAACAGAGGAAAACATCTCTAGAAAAAAAAGCTATTAATAAAATTAGAACAGATTAATAACATATACTATAATCAAATTCTTCATATTAAAATTATGAAACTAAATCAATAGTCCTTAATCTTAAAATTGATTTCAATAGAAGAGATTAATAACATATATTATAATCAAATTCTTCATACTAGAGACATGTATTTTGAAAAATAGATTGTTGGATTAAATACTATGCATATATATGCCACTTCTGCTAAAAATAAGTAATCCAACTATTGATTTTTCAGAGCTGTGATTTTTAGCATAAGTAACATTCATAATAAGAGTATCTAATCTAATAGTCGGTTTTTCAAAATACATATCATTGTGCACATGATTGAGACTAATCTATACTACATATCTTTATTTGGAATCTTGGGATAGATTTTTTAAAATATCTACTGATGGATTAGATACTTTTTTTTATGCATGTCATCCATACTAGAAATCACAGTGATCTAACGATCGATTTTCAAAATACGGATTGTGAAAAAGAATAACAATATTTATTGTTGGATGTTGATATAATTGTTTCATAGTCTATGTTTTGAAAACTAACCGTTGGACCGCTATGATTTTTGGCACGCATGACATGTATAAAAAGAATCCATAATCTAATGGTCAATTTTTCAAAATACCTTTCCAATGAAAGTAGGTTGACATTTCAAGATGTCCTTATAAAATTAGGATTGTACATATATATATATATATAGGAATTCTATCTCACGATCGGCCGAATGCAACGATTATGCAATCAATAATTATAAGCCATTTGATTGAAGTGATGGCTACGATCAATTATGGCTTACAAGTTTTTCAAAAAAAAAAGCCGTATAATTCCTCACCTCGGGCACGAATTCAGTCATTCTCTCTCATCTCCCTTCTTCTCTCTCCCCTCTCCCCCAATACCCAACCCTAAACTCGTCGCCCCACCGTCGTCGGACAGTGAAGTCGTTCGATATCGCCGGTGTGCTCGCCCCGGGTAACGTTTCTCTCTTTCTCTTTCTCAGCTCTATCTCCAATTTATCTCTATTTCTTTCTCACGCCTTCTTCTCTCTCTCTCTCTCTCTCTCTCCACTCACAGGATCTAAGAAGCTAACTTCAAAAAGAATCCATGGGTTCTTAATTTCTACTACAGTACGTGATCTCGACTATGTGTTCGATCTAGCTGCAACAGGCTTCTTCTCTCCATCCCCTTCATTGGTAGGTCTTACTCTATCTCTCTCTCTCACGCCTTCTATAATGGCTTGATTTCTCTCTCTCTCTCTCTCTCTCTCTATATATATATATATATATATATATATATATATATATATATATATGATGCCATCGACAGAGTTCGTGAGAGAAAACTCATGCCTGTCCGTTACCCTAGGATTGCCTCAATCGGCGTTTCTATCCTAAGTCCTCTAATTCAACCTATGGTCTGCTTTCGCAGCGGGACTTACTCACACTCTGCTGCCCGTCCTACACACTAATTACAGACGAGGTTTACTGTAGAGTTCTACAGACTAACCCATACTGTTCCCACTCACTCCCTATGGCTCTGATACCATTGTGACCCAGGAAGAGATGCAGAAAAAGATGCAGTTGATAAACAATATTCAAAAGTTAATATATATAATGAAAACACAGATAAATGAAAGTTCAAAAGTTTCAATTTATAAAAGAAAGTTACAAGTTACAGATAAACAAGTAAAAACTTACAAGAAGTATTACTTGGAGAAGACTAACTAGAAGAGGGGTTACACTCAAAGGGTTCGGAGAAGTTTACAAAGAAGGGAAGGGGGAGTAAACTCTGAGTTTTCAAATGAATTCAGCTCTCCTTAAATAGGAAGAGAGAAAGCATTTGGTATCCGAAGCTAATGATAGCCTCACATGGATACATTTTCTGAATAGTTCTGAGTGTCGGTCACATGACCTTCACTTGAGTTTTCTTTTGACTTATCATACTGCTACAGTGTCAAATAGTGACGACTTTTACTGTAGCAATTATGAAAAAGTTGCATTTGCTGTCACGCGGGAATCCTTTCGGCGCCTGACCAGTTCTGAAGACCGAGTGGAGACAAATCCACTTTCGGTGCAAAGTTCTGAAAGTTAAACCCGTATGGAAACAAATCCACTACAGGGGAAAGTTACAGTGATTATCCCAAAAACCCTGAAGGATTGAAGAGATCATCATCGTCAAGTTCTGCCGCTGAAGATAGAGAACCTTCATCTTCATCGTCTTCACCTTCATCATCGTTATCAAGTTCTGATAAAGCATTTTGTAGTTGCTTTTTCAATTCCTTCTTAGATGTCGAAGAAGCAATTGACAATTGATGCATAATTTTATTCTTTTCTAAGAGAACCTTTGCAGCATCAGCCGAACCTGTACTGCAAATAGTAGGATGTTGTTTAAACCAGTTCTTAATTTTATCAGGTTGGATATGATCAGTTAATGAATTATCCCACCATTTAACATGAAAAGTTCTGATTAATCGAGGGGCTCGATTAGTTTCTTTAAAATCATATTTCTAGTACATGGTCCATGCCAATCTAAAATGTCCGAAGAATAATAACATTTTAGAATGATGAACCTGGAAAGGAGGAGGACGAATTTTTTCTTGAAAGATTTGATATCCTTCAAGGATGAGAGGGGGAAAAATTTATGGTATAGGACCAAATAATTCCCACCAATCATGGACCCAGTTTGGAACGTCAAGGGTGAAGCTCTTATCAAAGAAAATCATCCATGTATGATGGAAGTTTTTGTTCTGAAAATAGAAGGTGTTAAACCACGCTTGATAGTAATCAAAATAGTTTAAACAAGGTGGATTAAAGTTGACAGAAAATTTCCTGGGTTTGATTGAGTCCTGGCCCCAATCATCAATAGAGAGAAACCGAATAATTCGGCAAGTTGAATGAGTTATAAGAGTTTTATCAGCTGGATCAAAATGATGTTTAAAAACAGCTGATTTGGTATCCATTAAAATAAATTCATAAAATTTCTGAGTCTTGTTAAATTCAGTTGTGAAAAAATGGAATTTTTTCGAAAAGAATTTTTCAGCAGTTTCCACAGGACCCATTCCTGCAAATTGCTTTTCCATAGCCATGATGTCAAAGCATTCAGTTTTTTGAAAATATTTTGATTTGGGGGGAGCACATATATCAAACGGCTCAGTTTTCAAAGGTTTAGTGGGATTAGAAATCACCACTGGCTTTTTTGAAGAAGTTGCAGCTTCAGCAAATGTCTGATGACGGACGACCGCTGAAGATGTACTCATTTCCTCAGAGAGGAATAAGTACTGTTCTGGAGAATATTGTTTACAAGCTAAGCTTTGCTCAGCCCATCTTTCAGGAGTGTTCTTTGAACATAGTTGAAGAGTTTCGTCTTCAACAGCATCTGCCCAAGACCTAGTTGTTCTGGTTGATTTTCCTGGAATAGTTGAGGAATAGTAGTCTGTTGTAGTTATGAGAGCAGTTGGTTTGTTTTCTTCTTTTTTCTGAGGTGGTCTGCCACCTCCTCTCCCTTTAGGAGGCATTGGGACGATCTCCCTGGATAAATTCTCTGGTTAAGAAATCTGGAACTGAGTTGGTTTCTCCTTTAATATATTCTATATCAAAGTCGAAAATAGATAATATTGCCTGCCATCTGGCGAAAATATGTTTTGACGCCAAATTTTTTACATCTTTTTGCAAAACTGATTTAGCCGCTTGACAATCAACACGGACTAAAAACTTTTGATTAAAACATCACTTTGAAATTTTGTAATGCATAAAACAATTGACAAAATTTCCTGTTTGATAGTTGAATAGTTTTGCTGGGCCTGATTCCAAGTACCGGAATGGTACCTAACAATTGTTTCTTTGTTATCGACTTTCTGTAATAGAATTCCTCCAAATCCTATCCCAGAGGCATCTGTCTGAATTATCTTAAAGGCTCTTAGGTCAGCTATGCTGAGACACTTAAGCCTAGGAGCTTGTTGCTTAATTGTTTTGATAAGTTTGGTGTGCTCATCCGTCCAAGCTGGAGGATCCTTCTTAAGCCTTTTTCTAAGAGGAGCACAAAGCTGACTTAAGTTCGGAAAGAAGTCTGAAATATAATTCAAACATCCTAAAAATCTTTGGAGTTGAGTTCTGTCTTTGATAATATCAGGAAATTTATTGACAAAATCAATAGACCTTTCAATGGGTAGAATAGTTCCATGGTGGATATTATACCCTAGAAATCTTATTTTTGTTTTGAATAGTTCTATCTTTTTGGCAGATAAAACTAATCCTTTGTTCTTAATGATATGAAAGAATATATTAAGATGTTTCCAGTGTTGCTCTATGGAATTAGAGAATACTAAAACATCATCAATATAAACAATTGTAAAGTTAATGTAAGGGGTGAAAATATCATTCATGATATTCTGGAATTCTGATGGTGCATTCTTAAGACCAAAAGGCATAACATTCCATTCGAAATGCCCAAAAGGAACAGTGAATGCAGTTTTATACTTATCTTCTTCATGTACTTGTATTTGCCAAAATCCTGATTTTAAGTCAAATTTTGAAAATACTTTTGCGTTAGATAGTCTTTGAATTAAATCTTGCTTGTAAGGCAAAGGATACCTGATCCATTGCAGTACATCATTTAAAGGTTTATAATTTATTACAAGTCTTGGTACGCCTCTTTCAATTTCTGAAGCTTTTTGAACATAAAAAGCTGCACAGCTCCAAGGAGACTTACTTGGTCTGATAAGCTTTTTCTTGAGGAGATCTTTAACTTCCTCAATACAATGCTTCAACAGTTCTTCTTTCATTTGGATAGGCCTAGCCTTTGTAGGAATGTTTCTTTCATTAAAATCTTTTGCATAAGGAAGTTTAACAATGTGCTTGTTTCTTTCCCAAAAAGCATTAGGATGATCAGAACAAACTTCTGATTCTAATTTCTTTTGAAAAGTAACAATTTCTTGTTGAACAATCCTATGATTTAATTGTTCTTCAATCTTCTTATGTGCAATTTCCTTTTTAAGGAAAAACAATTGGTTAGTTTTTCTTTCTATTACATTCAGTTCAGGAAGGATTGATAAAGTTTTCAAAAGATTTAAATCTTTTAATTGTGGAGGACTAATAAATTGAAAAACAATTTGTTTCTCATTTATATTAGTATAAACTCCATTATTATCAACTTGAAAGGGTTGTATTAAGTTCAGAAAAGGAGTTCCCAAGATTACATTCTGACCAATATTTTTAACAAGAATGAATGGAGTTTAAAGACATACTCCTCCATTACAAACATGGGCATTAGTAAGTTTGTAATTTATAAGAAGTTTACTACCATTTGCAGTATTTAATTTTTCTTTAGTAGTTTCAAAGTATTTTATAGGAATTAATCCTTCTTGGATGCAATTAAGATCTGCACCCGAGTCAATTAATGCTATAGTGTCAAGTTCAAATTCTTTATTTATTATAATAGTTAATCTAACATGCCATTTTTGATAATTAACTCGAGTTATGAGATTAATATAAGGATCCTCTTGATCATCAGGATCTGATTCTTCTAGCTCATCATCTGGTATTGGAGATGGAGCTTTTGATGAAGAAGCTTTATCCTGTAAAGCAAGTTTAGTGACTTTTAATTGTAAGTCACTGATATCCTTATTACTAGTCTCTTTTAGTTCCTTTAATTCTTTGCGAATTTGGATTACTTCTTGTTGTAGATCACTTATAGTAACATTCTTGTCTTGCTTATTATTTTTAAACCTATCAAAAATTTCTTTCAAATCATAAGAAGTTTTAGTAGTGGATTGCTTATGCTCCTGTTCCATAATTTTTCTTAATACCATTAGGTACTTTTTTCTTTTTATAGGATCATCAATTTCATCAATTAATTCTATAAGGATATCTTGTTCTTTAGTAAGGACATTAATACATTTACAGTTTTCTTTAAATCCTTCTTCAGAATCATTAGGATTTTCTCCTTCTTCTTCTGAAGAATAAATTTCATCAACTTGAAGGCCTTCTTCTTCTATATCAGAATAGAGTAAGATACTTTCAAGTTGTTGTTTAAGTTTATCAGAAACACTTAACTCATTTATCTTTTTCTTTACAACACAATCCTTAGCAATGTGGCCCATTCTTCCACATTTATAACAAGGACCAGTTGGTGAATTAGAAGAAGACGATGGCTGTAACCATTTATTAGCAAAGTTTTGACCTGGCTTCTTATTTCTAGTACTTCTCCTAAAAGGTTTCCTTGTAGAAGTAGTTTGAGTAGTTGTAGAAGTATTTTTGGCGTTTCTTTTCTTGGCTTTCTTTTCCTTCTTTTTAGCCTTTGTGGAAGGGGCTAAAGACTGAGAAGAAATACCAAATTGTTCACAAAAAGATCCTAATTCTTTCTTTCCTTCTTTTTTATCTTTCTTTTCCTGTTGTCTAAGTTTATATTCAGTACTTCTAGCAATCCCTTCAGCTTGAATAGTACTGATTAGATCTCCATAAGTGAGATCGTCATATGGGATAGTCCCATTATTTTGTTCTCTTAGTTTAGTTCTAACTTTGTCGCCGAAATGAGTTGGAAGTCCAGCAAGAAACTTTTCTTTCCAAAACATTTGACTACAATCTTCTCTCATCATTACCTTAGTGAGGAAGATATCTTTATACCACCTGAAATCTTCGAGTTTAGGACATTTCAAATTAGTTAAGAGATCAGAATCTTTATCTTTAAGTTTGGAGGGATCACCAATAAAATGTTTAGTTATGGCGAAGATTAGGGTTGCAACAGCATCCTGGATATCTTCTCCATCTTCATTTTTTATGGCAATTCCAAGTCTATCAGTTTTGATAGCCATTAAGATTGTGTCTCTTTTGGTTTGGGTGAGGTAATGATCCCACCAGCTTTTCAATTGACCAGTAAATCCTGATACTAATGCCTGAGCAATAGTATGATCAGTGGTGTCTGGATTCTTGGTCTTATAAGCTGTACAAACCATTGTCATTTCTTGGAGTGTGTTGATGATATGATACTCAGTTTTATTATCTATGTTCCATTCATAAATGATTCCTCCTTGATATGCAGCCTGATGGAAAGATCCTCTTTCTTCCATAGCCATATCAGGAAAGGTCATCCTAGGATAAAAGCTTCTTAAAGGTTGTGCATGATTATAAATTTTATTGACTTCTAGTTGATTCTCTTCTGGAAGGAATCCTTCTTGATCAGAATCAGTTTCTCCTTCTACTTTATCTAACACCGCAATGGTCTTAGAAGTAGTTGGTCTAGAAGCTTGAGCTGGAGTATCATGAACAACTGTACTCCCAATAGTTTCTTCAATGCTTTTAAGTTTTCTATCAATTACTTCAAAAATGTCTCTTGATAATTCCTTACTATGTTTTTTAGGAATTTCATGAGGCCTGAACAGAGGAGTTTCATCCGCCTTTTTAGGTAGATGATCCTTCTTCTGGACAAGATTCTCAACTCGAGACAGTTGATCACCTAGAGTTTCTAGATATTGATTAGTAAAATTGATTTGTTCACCAATTTTATTATTATTATTTTTGAATGGGGAAGCCACAACAACATCTCCTCTTATAGGAATTTCAAATTGTTCCATGGGAGGGTGAATAGATTCCCTGGTGGTATTCGGAGATACCCGCCAAGATTTAGATGTTTTGGACAGAACATTTAATTCCTTTTTACTTTCATAAATTTCAAGCCATTTAAAGAAGCCTATTTGAAATTTATGAACATTCATATAGTTATAGTAAAGATCTCTTAAGAGCTCAGTCTCAGCTTTATTATATCTTTTAAAATATGCTTTTCTAAGTGAACGATTATCTTTACTCATAAAATCCTCATTTAAGAGAACTTTATTAATTTCAAAGTCTTTTTCTAGGACATAAAGTTGTGGATCCTGAACTTGTGAAAATGTTGGAGACATATTTTCGCTTTCAGTTTCCTCATTTTTATCCTCCGAAGGAGTGGTAGTATAATAAGGTTGAGGAATATCTGAACTTCGTACTCCAGAAAGATCTGGAATTCTTTGTTCAAATATTCTTACTGGGATGGAAGATGTAGAAGATCTAGCATCCTCTAAAGGAACCTTATTATCAGTTGGTGGAAGTCTAAAGGAATTTCTTCTCCTGTTGAAGCTAATTCCTACACTTCCATCACTATATTCTACCATTCTTCTTATCCTAGAAGTTGAGGTTTCCTGTTCTTTAGGTGGAGGAAGTACTTTGTTGAGCCTCCATTCATCTGGGAAGGTTAGCTCATTCCAAAGTATCTTCTTGGGAGTTATAAGCTCACCATGTTTTTTAACGTTAGTTTGTAGGAGAAGGGTTTCTCCATGTTTAGACAAAGTTTTAGCTTTTTGATCTAGGAAGGTTGTAAAGACTTTATACCTAATCCTAGATAAGACAATTATAGGGTGAGTTCCAGCCATAGTTTCAGTGTTATGAACTTGTAGGTTCAAAGTAAGAGTATGCAAAATGTTTGCATCTCTGAGACTTACACTGAAGTTAGGGAAACAGTTGAAGTAAACAGGACCATCATGAAGGCCTGCTTCTATTCCTCCTAACATAGATTTTTCAAAGTTCAGCAGTCGACAATCCCTTAATGCCATGAGGACGGTCATATTGAGACCTTCTCTGAGTAAGGGTTTGACTGCAATCTGCACAAGTCCTATATGCAGAAAGTTAAAGTTTTCCTGTCGATATCGAGTGATAGACTCTTCATCGAACAGTTGGATAGTTTCAAATTCATTATTAAGTTCAAAGGATTTCTCCTGAGTTTGGATATTTAGATCGGAAAAGAACTCAAAAGTTCCCCGATGGTAAATATCTTTACCAGGTACCTTTGGAATCTTCCAGTTATCAAAGTTTACATTATCCATATTAAAATTTGACTCCTGTTTATTTACTGTTTCAGTTTCTTTTCCCTTTCGGGATGACGATGATGCCATCGACAGAGTTCGTGAGAGAAAACTCATGCCTGTCCGT
>JAESVK010000171.1:97173-122492 GCA_017140935.1 Hamamelis virginiana | reverse complement strand
AGTGTGCATTTAGGAGCATTTTCATGCATTGTTAGAATTAATTTCATGCATATTTGTCTATTGTGTTTAAATTTCAGCATGCATTGCATTAGTATTTTAGGATGTTAGATTAACTTAAGGTTAGTTAGAGACCCTAGGATTAGGAAGGTCACTTGACCTTCCTTAGGACTTTTCTTTGTTGTAGGAGTCCTTTGTTGTAGGAGTCACATTCAAATTTAAGCGATTTAATGAGTTTAAGAGTCTATCCTCGAGAGGGATTTTAAAATGATTTTATTTATTTGAAAACGATTGATTTATTAAATGATTTCCCAATTTGTTTTGAAATTAATTTCTTTGAAAAAGAAATGATTTAGGAATGAAATTCCACGGATAATGATTGATTTGAAAAAGAAGTTTAAATTGAGGTTTGCTTCTAAAAGATAAGTTTTATCTTTCAAAGTTTTGATTAGATTGGAAATCTATTAATCATCGAACTGTTTTGCAAAAGCAATTTTAAATGGATATATACTCTCGAGGATAAAATCTAGAATAAAATTGAATACTTTTAGATGATGTGGTTCATTACAATAGGAGAATCCTAGGGTAGTCGAACTACGTGGACTTTGATATCTACTAGGTAACACTAGTAGGTTACGTAGGCGCTAACAGGGCTCAAGTCCGCCCTAGGATGCTAATGGGGTGTCCTAGGTTTTTAGGGTTTGTTTGTATATTATTTTTATTATTATTACTAATATAGATTTTTGCATTTATATCAATATTTTGTTAGTTGATTAGATTATTTAGGATTGTTTGCATTAAGATTTTAAATAGCCCAAATAAATTAGAAGTCCTTTAATGAGGGAGAGGTGGGTGCCTACAAGTGAAAACTTGGAACCTTCCCACCTCGTAACCTAGCCCCCGAATCCATCTTTGGTTCGAAGACTGTCTTTTCATTGAACGGAGTTTGTTGTGTTTTATTGAAAATAAAATATTTTTATGGTTTCCTTATTCCTTAAAAATAAGGTGGCGACTCCTTTGTTTGTTTTTCTAAAAATCCCGAATCACGCGCAGTGATGACGTGGACCCCGCCCCGCCAAAAAAGAGCTGGTTCACAGAACTGGTCACTCCGCTGGGGATATCGAGGGCTAAACTTCGTTGATTTAATTAGGCTATTTAATTTCTTAAAATAATTAAAATCAACCACCTGCATTTGTATGATTGCATATCATATTATATTATCTGCCTGCATATCATATTATATTATCTGCCTGCATGTCATTGTGTGATAGGACGATGTTGCCTTGCCAAAAGATAGTCTAGTCCTGATCCCTGTCTCCACTCGACACTAGGGCAATCATGACGAAACTATCAACCTATTGTCAAGTACCCCTCGAGGTATATCAAAGACCAATCACGTACTATTGGACCCACGCGGCACGCTATGTGTCACATGTGGTTAGGTATATGGATTGGTCTGTAATAGGAACCTTTATGCCTACCCTTGCATTAATCCATCTAGACAGCCTGTAGGATACTCTACCCTCCAGTGCTTGCACACACCTGTTATGCTGCCCGATTTTTTGCACATAATTGTACCGTTATGTTGTCGAAATTCCTTTTGGCACCTAACTGTACCGTTATGCTGCCAAAAATTCTATTAGCATATAATTGTGCCGTTATGTTGCTGAATTTCTCTTAGCACATAATTGCGTCGTTATGCTGCCAAAATTACCTTTGTTTGATGTGAGCCTTGTTTGTGAATGCTAGAACTTTTAAGGATATGGTGCCCTTAGATAAACTTTGAATTTTTTTATATAGACCTTTTCATTTCGATGATTTTGTCCTTAGAATGAAAGGACTATTTCGAAAATAGAAGAGAATATCGTAAGGGTACGTACCCCTGCAATTAGGTTATTTTGTCCCGTTTTGACTAAGACCTTCGATTCAAAGGAAATTGTCCTGAGAATGAAGGACTAGTCACTTGTGTCGCCATGTGTGCTCTGTTTGATCGATCATGTTTTATTCCCCTATTGATGGTTTTGATTTATTTCCTAATTTCTAAGGAAAGTGGCTTTGAGAAATAGGGAAGTAGGTTGGAATTATGATAGGACGGTTTTTCATTTTTCTTTTTTCTCTTTCCTTCTGTTTGGATAGCACCTTTCTGATAGTCTATCAACGTGTTTTGAGTATTGTGGACTCTTCCATTTTCTTTTTTTAAAAAAAAACCCTCATCTCATGGTGTAGAATTCTGGCCTGGCGTCGTGATTTTAGAGGGCGTCTTTTTAGTACCGAACCCCCAACTGCACCCCCAATGGTTAACGGAGAATCCAGCACCACTGCTACAGTGTTGAATGCTATTATGGATCGGATTGAAAACCTGACCCGTGAGATTGAACAGATCAAGAAAATGTCCCAAGAAGCTATAGATAAATAGACTAGTGCAAGTCAGGCTAAGGAGGCCCATTTGGAAAACCCAAAGACTAGATCTGATCCAGCTATTCCGGCCCAAGTCGATGACAGTGTCAAGGCCCAGTCAGGGGTCAAATCTAAGCCCATCAATCTGGATGGCGAGCCCGACGGATCCAAGTTCCTTTCTGGAGATCTGATTATGTTGACAAATAAGGTTAAGGCCTTAGAGAAAGCCCTGAAAGGGATGCGTCGGTCTGATAACATGGTTGATGTTACGTCTTATTCGCTGTTTCCCAAGGCTCGAATGCCGTTTAGCTTTAAGGTGCCAGAGATAGAGAAGTTTGATGGAATGAGTTGCCCTAAAACCCATTTGAAGATGTATATGAGGGCGATGCAACCTCGTGGAGCTGATGATGAGTTTTTGGCTCAAATGTTTCAAGAATCATTGAAATGATCAGCCTCGAAATGGTTCTTATCTCTAGACGAGACTAAGCTGAAGACATGGAAAGATGTTTGCACTGAGTTCACTGACCATTACAAGTACAATACAGAGATTGATGTGACTCGTAGGATTTTAAGACAACTAAACAGGAGCAGAGGGAGAGTTTCTCTGCCTTCATTTCTAGAAGGAGGGCAAAAGCTTCACAGATGACCCACATGCCTACAAATGATGAGCAAGTGCAGATGCTACTGAAGAGTCTTCTACCCATCTACAACAAGTATCTGTTCGCACAATATTTCCCTAATTTCAAAGCCCTTGTTGTTGCTGGCACTCAAGTTGAAGATGCTCTAGCTAGTGGAGCTCTCAAGGCCGAGGAACCTTTCAGAAATCGCCAACCACCCTTCAACTGCAAACCCAACCCCGAGGTCAATGCCATTGCCCAACCTACTCAAGCCACCCAATCAAATCGCTCATTCCAAGCTAGAGAGCTAGCCCTCCAGTTCACCAATCTATACATATCCCTAGAATGTGTCTTTGAAAAATTGAAGGCACGCAATCTCCTTACTCCTTTGGAACCCCGACCTCTTCCAAATCCATTGCCCAGAAACTTCAAAGAGAATGAGTATTGTCAGTTCCACCAATCCAAAGGTCACCACACCAACCAGTGTATGCGCCTTTGCAATGAAATCCAAGACCTCATTGACAAGAAAGTCATTGCCCCACCGATCCTGTCAAACCAACCAAATATCACCAGTAATCCTCTCTCAACTCATGTTGTACCACCGCCAGCTCATATCAATGCTCTGGGCCACGACGACCCAAAAATTCGTCACCCAATCTGCCCATATGTCCTACTCAAGACTACCTTAATCGAAGCCTTTTACCAAGCCCGGTCCCAAGGCCTCATTACCCCACTCATACCCCGCTTCCATAAGCCTTTTTGCCAGTACCACAATATCTTCGGGCATGACACAGAGAATTGCATGGTCTTAAGTAAATTGGTTCAAGATCTACTTGATTATGGGGAATTATATTAGCCTGAAGAACTTCCACAACCTGAAACTCTCAAGGAAGCTCCTAGAAGTGGATTTTCCCAGCATCAGTTGAAGGAGAGATATTTAGCAGGTGACCCGGAGGTCAAATTGTTAGGAGAGTCGAGTAGCGAGTTTAACTTTTATGTGCTCTATTCGTCGAAGAAGATTTCTGATGAATTTATCATTCCTACGGATTGGGATGATTTACCTGCAGAAGTTGAACCGATTATTCCTTCTTCTCCTGAAAAGTCAAGTCAAGACATCCTCTGGGAACAATTTGAGAATAGAACCTCTTCAGTCGCCAAGGTCACCAGAGAAGATGGAGAGATTGTCTATTGTGCTACTTACCCTAGACTTCCATGGGTTGATTCCCATAAATGGCCTAGTTCTGCCTATGCATCCACTATCGCTAAAGATTTGATCTGTTTGATTGAGTGGGAAGATCTCACGAACACACCTGAGACCATAGAGAATTTGTGGGCTAGTGATGATGAAGAAGTGGACCATTTGACTCGAGGCGGGCGCCATTTCAAACCAACTCATATAGAAACCAGTAACCCATTGGGAGAATTAGAGAAGGGTCAGCGACAGGAGGTCATAGAAGA
This sequence comes from Hamamelis virginiana, assembly GCA_017140935.1. Lineage (NCBI taxonomy): Eukaryota > Viridiplantae > Streptophyta > Magnoliopsida > Saxifragales > Hamamelidaceae > Hamamelis > Hamamelis virginiana. Next base: position 118,023 of record JAESVK010000171.1, on the reverse strand, counting down.
AGAGGAAGAGATATTAAAGCAGTTGAAGAGAACACATGCTAACATTACTATTTGGGGATTGCTCATGGCTTCGCAGAAACACCGGCAAATAGTTCTCTATTTGCTTAATCAAGTGCAAGTCCCTATTGATACGTCTCATAAAAGTTTGATAGGATTGGTGAATCCAGTTCATCACAGACCGTTTATCTCGTTTACTGAATCTGACTTGCCCAAGAGTGGGGCTGGTCATCTGCAAGCTCTGTATATCACAGTGGATGTCATGGGAAAGAGAGTTCCTTTAGTCTTGGTAGACAACGGGTCAGCATTGAATGTATGCCCGCTCAGTACTACTACCACATTGGGAATAGAGCCATCTGAGTTCTTACCATCAAGACAGACCGTCAGAGCTATGACAATACTCGCAGATGGCTAGTCCTGATCCCTGTCTCCACTCGACACTAGGGCAATCATGACGAAACTATCAACCTATTGTCCAGTATCCCTCGGGGTATATCAAAGACCAATCACGTACTGTTAGACCCACGCGGCACGCCATGTGTCACATGTGGTTAGGTATATGGATTGATCTGCAATAGGAACCTTTATGCCTTCCCTTGCATTAGTCCATGTAGACAGCCTATAGGACACTCTACCCTCCAGTGCTTGCACACACCAGTTATGCTGCCCCATTTTCTGCACACAATTGTACCGTTATGTTGTCGAAATTCCTTTTGGCACCTAACTGTACCGTTATGCTGCCGAAAATTCTCTTGGCATATAACTGCGCCGTTATGCTGCCGAACTTACCCCTGTTTGATGTGAGCACTGTTTGTGAATGCTAGAACTTTTAGGAATATGGCACCCTTAGATAAACTTTGATATTTTGATATAGACCATTTGTTTTGAGGATTTTGGTCCTTAGAATGAAATGACTATTTTGAAAATAGAAGAGAATATCCCAAGGGTACGTACCCCTACAATTAGGTTATTTTGGCCCGTTTTGACTAAGACTTTCGATCCAAAGGAAATTGTCCTGAGAATGAAGGACCAGTAATTTGTGTTGCTGTGTGTATTCTGTTTGGTTGATCATGTTTTATTCCCCTATTGATGGTTCTGATTTATTTCATGATTTTTAGAAAAAGTGGTCTTAAGAAACTGGGAAGTGAATTGGAATTAAGATATGATGGTTTTCTCCTTTCTTCTTCCTTCTATTTGAGTAGCATCTCTTTGATAGTCTGTCTATCAGTGTGTTTTGAATACTATGGACCCTTCTTTTTTCTGGGAAACCATCATCTTTTGGTGAAGAACTCTGGCTTGGCATTGCCATTCTAGTGGACGTCTTTCCAGTATCAAACCTTCGATTCTGAGGAATGTTTCCTAGGAGATTAGGATACCAATCAGGGGCTTGCCCTATTGCATGCGGGCCTGGGCCTATTGTAGTGCAATATTATCAGGTGTCTCACGAATGTTGTTGAGCTTTAGAAATAAAAAGTGAGAATTGTGCGAGCTTTAAGCCCATGTTCTATAGGTCTGTTCATTCTGAGTGTCTTTACTAGGGGCTTCTTTCCCTAAGATTCCCTAGTCTACCTCACGTGCTTTTGGTTTGAACCTTCATCTTTTTCAAATGAATATCCTAAAAAGTAGGGGCTTTGTGAGTTTTGTAAAATATCATTCTTTTTCGAAAAGCAATCATGGGGTTTTAAATTGATTTCAAAATCTTCATTTCCTTTTTTATAGCATTTTGGCTTGGATCGTGACTCTAGTGGGCCTGTGTTAAGTGTTGATTCATCTGTTGATTCCAATATGGCTTACAACGAAGAGATTCTCCCTGCCGCTACTGTTGTGGCCGTTGAGTCTGTCATGAAAAGATTTGAAGCCATAACTACAAGGGCTGAAGCCTTCCTAAAAGCAATAGAAGACCTTTCCAAGAAGAATGAGGTTGAGATAGGAGCCCAAACTATTTCCAACCCTCTGTTTGAACTCCCACCTAAAGTTGGATCATCCGTTGAGCCTAAGCCCATGTTTGAACTTGTTAAGCCTATGGACCTTGATGAAAACCCTAAGCCCAAAATTCCCCCATACTTTGGTGAAGTGCCTATTCTCCTGAATAGTAGGATTGAAGCCCTAGAAAAAGCTCTTAAAGGATTCCGAAGGTCTGATGACTTGATGGATATGACCTTATTTTCATTGTTCCTGAAAGCCCACTTACCTAGGCACTTCAGGATGCCGGAATTGAAAAATTTTGATGGGATGGGTTGTCTTAAGATCCATTTGAAGATGTATATGAGAGCCATGCATCCCCGTGGGGCCGATGATGAGTTACTAACCCAAATGTTTCATGAGTCGCTTGTTGGATCTACTTTGAAATGGTTCTTACATTTGGATGAGTCTAAGATAAAGACGTGGGAGGATGTGTGCACTGAGTTTGGCAATCATTACCGTTACAACATCGATATCGACACCACACGCCGTGATATGGAAATGACTAAACAGGAACCTCAAGAGACATTTTCAGCTTTCATCGCCAAGTGGAGGGCTAGAGCCTCTAGCATGATTGAGTGCCCTAAAGAAGAAAAACAAATCCAAATGGTACTCAAGAGTTTGTTACTTGTCTATCGCAAGTATCTTTTTGCACAGTATTTCCCCTATTTCAAAGCTCTTGCTAGGGCTGGAATTCAAGTCGAAGATGCCCTTGCTAAAGGAGCCATCGAAGTTGAACTATCTCTCAAAAGACAACGAACCACTTTCGAGGAAGAGTCAAGTGATGAAGTCGATACCATTAGCCTACTCACATTTCCTTTCAATGGCAAAAGTCCATACCATCAGTTCACAGAGCTATGCAAGCCTTTGGATCAAGTCCTTGAGATATTGAAAAGTCAAAACCTTTTGCAACCCCTTGAGCCAAGGTCTCTCCCTAAGTCCATACCCAAATCCTTCAATGGAGATGAGTACTGCAATTTTCATCAATACCCGGGTCATTCGACCAACCAGTGCTACTGCCTTCGCCATGAAATCCAAGATTTGATTGACCGCAAAGTTATCTCACCATCCAATTTCTCCAATCAGTTAGCTTGAGCCCACCACCGCACCTTTTTCCAATGAATCCCTTGACGGAGAACCTTAGCGAAAGCCCATGAAAGATGAAGAGCTATTTCTGTCGAGTGTAGGATTTTGTTTGTGCCTTCCTTTAGTAGAATAGGATTTCAGTTTTCGGTTTTCATTTTCAATAATAAGTGTTTCCCTAGCCCGCTTGTGGGACTAGGGCGATCCGTTGTTTAGGATTTCTTTGTTTTGTCATTTCCATTCGATTTCAAAAATAATAAGAAAAATAAAAAATGTTAGCCCTAAGGTCCTTGACCTTATTTTGATGATAACTAAACCATACCTTTCTTCTAACAAATGGTTGAGTATTATGTATCCATAGATTGTCTTTGGAGTCTTCATCAACATTCATCAAGCATTCCAAATGCTATTTATTCAATCAAAGCTCATGGTGATAAACTACAAGTGTCAAAGCAATTCAAAGATGTTCAATCCTTGAAGACCAACTTGAAGACTTGCTCAAAGCTCATAAAGGCCAAATTGAAGTCAAGTTGATCTACACATACTTTAGGAACTCTTTGTAAGACTTCTCTCATGATCAATTGTGTAAAGTTCAAGAGAAAATGTTTTTCATCTCATTGTGCATTAGCATTCATGCTTAATTTGCCTTCAAAATTGACCAAAAATATTTTGAAATACTTAGTTAATTTGTCAAAGTGTTTAGTGTTGATTTTGACTTAGAAATTTCGAATTATTGCCTTTACAACTTCACTAGTCGACTAACCCATCTAGTCCTAGTCGACTAATTGGAGTACAGAAGCAATGTTTATGAAATTCTAAGTCAGTCGACTAATCACCCTTGACTAGTCGACTAATGATTTCTTAGTCGACTAATCCTCTCTTGCTAGTCGACTAATGGAAGGTCAGTAGCTATGTTTTGGTTGCAATTTTTCTAGTCGACTAATCGCCCTTGGCTAGTTGACTAACCGATCCCGAATCAAAATTTCCCAAATGTGTTTAAGTTGGTAGTCGACTAACTCCTCTTGTTCTAGTCGACTAACAAACCCAGATTTTGATCTTTATGAATTTTGCTTAGCTAGTCGACTAACAAGCTTATCCTAGTCGACTAACCGAGCCTGGGAATGAAAAATGCATTTGAAAATGCCTTGTTAGTCGACTAACAAGCTTGTATTAGTCGACTAACAAGCTTGTATTAGTCGACTAAGGGTTCTGCAACTTCAAAACAGCTCTTTCTTAAACTAGTCATTCAAGCATTAAATGTTCCTCAACCACCCTAAAACCTTCCTAATCCGACTTCTAGGGTTTCAAACGGTCACTTGGGTTTTGGATGGTTATATATTAAAGGTTGATGATCATTTATTGTTTACCTTGTGATTAAATCTTTTGTCTTACATCCATTAATCTCAAGCATTCAATATTCACTCTTCTCATTAATTAAAAACTCTTGTGCTTCATCCATTTGATCTATTGAGAAGTTATTGTCCTCTTGTATTGATTACAAATCAGCTTTGAGAAGCATTCATTGTATTATTCAATATTCAATCTCTTGTATTGTGAGTTTTGTAAGGGTTTTGTGAGAACTCTTATGGGTGAGTTGTCTTCCACTTTGAAAGAAGGCAAGTTGTAAAGGTTTCTCCACCTTGAAGGAGTTGCTTAGTGGATTAAACCTCTTGACGGAGTTCTTGAGGCGTGGATGTAGGCGGAGACCGAACCACATTAAATCTTTGTGTTTGATTCTCTAACTCAATCTCTTTACTTTAAGTTTTAGTTTTATATCTTGTTGTATTGAGTTTATATTCAATATTGCATTTTACTCATCCAATTTCAAGTTTGCAAAAATATTGTATCTCATTTTTGAAAGTATTTTTTATTTGCCTATACTCTATTCACCCCCCTCTAGAGTATATTTTGGGCCAACAAAAAAAATTCTCTTCTGCATCTTCTTTGCATTTTCTTCATCCGTGGATGTTTATGGCATGGATATAAATCTTAAGAAAAATGTCTCTCTGGAGCTCGTTGAGCGAAGGAATATGGGACAATCAACCTACATGAATTAATTGGAATCAATTGATTTAAGGACAAATGACTTGTCTAAGATTATTAAGATTGGACCAACAATTTTCTCACAAGAAAAAAGAAATCAGTCGGGCATCATGTTTAAAACAAACTTGAGAAACTTTTAAGTTTAAAGACAATATGTCCTGTGATGGCCTCGCTCTAGTGCGACTACCTCTCATGGATTCCAATGATAGACCAAGAAGAAATCAAGAAAAATGAAGTTGAAGTGATGAAATAAGATAGATTAGTAACTAGGGGCTGATTCTCCCCAAGTTGAGTCAACCCATAGTACATTCATACCCGGGGAAAATCATGAGGATTGGAAGAGGTTTTAATAGAAAAGATTAAATCATACAATGAAGATCCAATGGTGGGGCTTCTCTCATGAGAATGGGGCTTCTAAAAAAAAGTAGAAATGATTGGCATTCGAATCCACTCAAGGAAAATAAAATATGGTATACTGGGGCTTGAAAAAGGAAGAAGGTTTAGAAGAGAATCCTAATCAAGATGTGGGTCTGTGCACCATTAATCAAGCGCTATCAAGCAGGGCTATTTGTCTTTAAATTTAAAAGATGATTAAGTTTGCTCATCTCACCAATTTAGAAAAAGAAAAAGAAAAAAAAAATCAAGCCCGCTAGGTAAAAAACCCGAAAGGGCTGCCTAGGCAAAAGTTAGGGCATTCTAAAAAAAAAAAATATCAAGCCCGCTAGGTAAAAAACCCAAAAGGGCTGCTTAGGCAAAAGTTAGGACATTCAAAAAAAAAAAAATCAAGTTCACTAAGTAGAAAACCTGAAAGGGCTGCTTTGGGCAAAAGTTAGAGCAAGCAAAGAAAAGGAAAGTCATATGAACTACGAGGACCTGATTCTCTACAAACATCAAACAGCTTGTCACAGTTTCTACAAAATAGACATCAAAAGTGGGGATACGTAGGTAGCCCATAAAGTTACTTTGAGTGCGGTCCAATTCATGTGAAAACACTAAGTGTTGAGTTCAAAATTAATTTATTACGGGCAATTAGTTTAAAACTAAATAAATTGAAGACACTTAGTTCATATGGGTAACCAATATCTTGAAATTTGTGGACATGCCATTAACATCCTGATACTTATTTCTTGCCCTTTTGGGAGGTTTGTCGCCTCCTAAAACTTGTTGTGTAGCTTCCTTTTGGGTATCACTTATTTGAAAATGTTTTACCTTCGTGAGGATTTTTATATCCCTAATGTTTTGTTCTTTCTTAAAATTCAGAAATCAAGTTATATTTGGCAGAATGGATGAAATCATTTGACATGAGCTTAGTTAAGGATTTCTAACAAAGCCCATTGCCTGAGCTTTCCTTGAACCCTTTTTGAGCCTCCCAACCATGTGGTTGAACCCTTTTGGAATCCCTGTTACCCCTTTGTTGAATACTCATCTGTTTTGACAACCCCGTCCTTTTGATCAAAGAAGAAGAGAAGATACTTAAGCCAGCCTATTTGATCATCCAGAATGAAAGTCTTCATTGAGAAAATGAAGAGATTTGGTGAACCATAAAAGCTCTTGAGGAGACATGCAGGGTGTATTTCGGTTTGATCTCGAGATGAAAGTGCGAATGATATTGAGGAAAGGATGCACATCATTACGTTTGAAGAAGATGCATGAGGTTATGAATCCCAAAGGATGTAGCCATCAGAATCAGAGTTGATATTGACTTTACGTCCCACTTTGCGATCAAAGGATTCAAGCCGAAGTGCTTAAACATAATCTTCATACTTCAATTTTTATAAACTTTTCTCAAAAAATGCTTTTGAAAGCCCTCTTGGTTGTTTTTGAAATTGAGTGATATATGTGAACTACTTGTGTCGGTCCCCTTCTTTTCAAAGGTACTTTCACAGTACCTGCATTAGAAAGTTCTTAAGTTAAGCTTCCTTGTCATAAGTACCCTAATGTCGAGGTTAGGCTTCCTTGTCATAGGCATCCTTGTGTTGAAGTAAGCCTGCAATATAAGTGTTGGTTGATTAAAAAAAAGAATTGATATTGATAAGTTAGAATAACTTTCAAAGGTTGGAATTGTTGAAATATGAAATTAATGCATAGAATGATAGGTTTGAAACTTACACTAGGTGTAACACTTGTGTTGAAAAATGAAAGTGTAACATATAGTGATGCTGAAGACTATCATTGTATGTATTAGTGATTTAATGCCTTGAAAGTTTATAATAACTTAACACTATTGATGATTTTGAATCCCTTTGTCATAAGGAATGTAATTGGAAAGAAAATCCCAACGAAATGAACTTTGGAAATGTTTTATCAAAAACCTTAAAGGTATGCTTAGTTAAAATGGATTTTTTTTGAAATAAAACTTTCTAGTAGCATGGAAATGTCACTAGAAAGAATAGTGTTTTTTGAAAAAAACATTAAGCATTACTTTCTTGAGATTTTTATCAAACATCTGATATGCACACATTTGAAATAAGTTTTGAAAACTTGTCATGATATGATGAAATCATTTTAGAAAATTGTCAAAGAAAATGGAATCATGACATGAAGATTTACTTTTGGATAATCCATTTTTGGGAATATTGTAAAACATATAGTGTGCATATATTTGAAATGTATTTTGAAAACGTCTCGTGGTACATCCAAATCATTCAGATAATGTGTGAAACTTATTTGAATCATGACATGAGAAATCGGATTTTAAAAATCGAAGTTTTGTTTTCTTGGAAATTTTATCAAACACTTGGTGGCCACCGCTTTAAGCTTGTAAAATGAGAAATTTGAGCACTTAGAAAGGGGAATGATAAACCAACATTCATAGAGTAGATTTTGAGAGTGCTATAGAATTTGGGGGATAGAAGATAGGGATGCGAGTTGGTCTCTTGATGAGAATGAGGGAAGAAAGATGAGCTCAGAGCTCCAACAATACCTTTGAGTTAGCTTCATTGTCAAGAAAGCCTTGTATTGGTTAGAGAGGTTAAAGAGTGAATATCTTAGCCATGGATTTGAGGATTTGATGAAGTTATAGAGATTTGAAAAAATGGTATGAATCCTAAGTGCAAGAGTCGGGGAGAGGAATCCTATGTCTATCGATGTGTAGAAGAAGCTTAAAGAGAGTGATTTGCAGTGGTTTCAGTGGGTGAAGATTAATTCGAAGTAATTCTCGTTGATAATATTGGTGATATTTGCAAAAGAATGATGTGTGATAATGATTTGGAAATGATGAGCTTGTAGGCAAAGCCCATATCTGACGTATGGCAACAAAGTCTACAGCTTAGAAAAGGGAAAGCAATGTTTACATTGATGAAAATATGACATGATAAAGAAGAGAGAAATTTGATTGTCGGCTTGTTAATATAGGAATATGCATGATTATGTGAATAAGTATGCATGGAGTGTGCATGGAAATATATGTGAGAATATGAAGTAGTGAATTGAGATGATTGAATTTTGAGTAAAATACACTATGAAAATGGATATGATTACATGAGAAAACCATATTTGACATATGGCATTCAGAATAAGAATGTTGTTAGGAAGTCCATATTTGACATATGGCATTCAGAATAAGAATTTGGTTAAGTAAAGACCATATTTGACATATGGCAAAGTTCATAATTGATATATAAGATGTGATGATTTAGAATATGATTTGGCGAAGTCCATGTTTGATGAATCCCATATTTAACATAGGGGATTTGATGATTTAGAATAAGAATATGATTTGGCGAAGTCCTTGTTTGACGAATCTCGTATCTGACATAGGAGATTTGATTGAGTTAGAATATGATGGTTTGTTTTGTGATTCACAAAATATTTACTTGAGAGAAGTACCACGTAAAATGATGATTTGAAAATGTTTTATGTGAGAAGTATCACATAAAATGTTGATTTTGAAAATGTTTTGAAAATTATATGGGAGATGTACCATATAGATGGTGATTTTGAAAAATTATATGGGAGATGTACCATATAAATGATGTTTTTGAAAATTTATATAGGAGATGTACTTTATAAATAATGATTTTTGAATATATTTTATATGGGAGATGTACCATATAAATAATTGATTTTAAAAACTTATATGGAAGATGTATCATATAAATAATTGATTTTGAAAACTTATATGGGAGGTGTACCATATAAATAATGATTTCAAAATATGTTCATATGGGAGATGTACCATATGAACGATGATTTGAAAATGCCTTATGTGAGAGAAGTATCGCATAAGATGATGATTTAATTGTGTTTATGTGAGAGAAGTATCACATAAAATGTCGATTTGAAATGTGTTTATGTGAGAGAAGTATCACATAAAATGATAATTTGAAAATTATATGGGAGATGTACCATATAGATGATGATTCAAAATATTTCTGTGAGAGAAGTATCACACAAATGTTTAGTTTGTGGTTTGTTTATGTGTGTTTAACTCCCAGGATCATCGAAGTATGAAAATGGGATGTCATTTTGTTTCGTTGGTATTACATAGCGAAGCCATAATACACCAATGAGGGGCTTCTGTAGACACCCCATTTTTACCAATTATTTTATCATATGTTTTTGAAAATAATCAACTTGAAGAGTAGGTCATTCGATAGGGAATTGGACTTGTAAAGGCCAAATTACCCTTTTCGGGGTAAAATAATAATTCATCATTTCATGTGTACATTTGAATTGGAATAAGTTCATTTGTATTGTATTTAACTTTTGTAGTGTCTTAGAGTATCCTTGTAAATTTTCATGTCATTCTGACAAGAGCTCGATAGGTAATTAGGGTTTTTGCGACTTGAAGGGCATTTTCGTCATTTTTCTCGTCCGAATAACCTCCGAATTCGAAATGGATTGTTTCATGGAGTTTATATGGATGTGTGGAGTGTATTTGGAGTGTCAATTGAACTTTTGAATGGTTGGGATGGATTCGCCCAAAATTGATCCTACGGGCAGATATGAGTCGAATTGAGGTTTCATCCAAATTAACTGTGAATTGGTCATTTTCACCAAAATCAAAAATCTTCAAAATGTGTTTTCAAGTATCAATTTCATTATAAAACCATGTTTTTAAAAATGGTTTAAGCCTAATTGATCAATTTTATAAAACAAAGAATGGTCATATGACCAAATTTGGCACAATCGAGTCAATTAGCTAGCTTTTTACTAAAACGCTTGACCATGGTCAAGCACTTTTTACTCAAAATCCTTCTAGGAATGTAGAGGATCAAAGCACGGTCGTTTTGACACCTGGATCATCGAATTTGGATTGAAAATGAGCAATATATGGTCAAAATACTAAAATCCCTTGAAAATAGGGCAAATTGGGGAAGGTTGCACTTGGTGACCGTCCAAGCTAGGACGGCCAACCGTCCAGGCCTTGGACGGCCATCAAGATGCCTGACCCCATTTTTTGAATTTGGAAAGTTTGGGACCCTCCCACCTATTTTGCCCGACTTTGCTCGATTTTTTTTAATTAATTCAAATGTATTTCAGCTTGAGAACCCTAGGATGAACCATTCTAAACCCTAGGATGAGATTTAGATGAATCAATCCCAACTATTCAAGGTTTTTAACCCTAACTCTATAAATACACTTTGATAGAAGTTGAGACGCATGCCATTTTGGATTTTTGTTTTTAGTTCATCATTTTGGGAGAGAACCAGAGTTCAAGAAGAGGGAGAGGAGAAGGATTCAAAGCTTAAAGCTTTAAGGAGGTTTGCTAAGAAGGAAGAAGAGAGGTAAGTCTTCTATCTTAACTTCTTTTATTTGATTTTCATGTAAATCTTCCATGTTATGGTAGAACTTAGTTCATTTTTGTGTGAGATGAACTAACTTCTATTTTTAATGAGTTTATTATGCATGTTAGAATAGGTTTTTTTTCTTATTATTTTACTATGCATGATAGGGTAGTAGTAGTATATGTTTGATCATATTATTTGTGTCATTCGTTTGCATATTAGAATAGGATGTGCATGTGTTTCTTCTTTCTTTTTGTATAGGACAGTAGCCTATTCATATGTTTAGGAGCATATAGGTTTGATTAAATAGTCTTTGGTTATGATTTTATGTGTGTGAGCATGCCTAGAGTAAGTGTCAATATGTTTACATATTATTGAAGTCTTGTGATGATCATTTGATGATCATATGATATTAATAGTTATGTAAGTATGTTGATACATTATTTTTGATATGTGATGAGTCTTGAGTCTTCATTTTTCATGCTTTTATAATCATTTAAACACTTGACATGGATTCGATGTTTTGGATATATAAATTGTGTACGAGGGAGCGTGCGAAGGTAAGATCCTCCCCTTGTGTTTAGATTGATTGTTTAAGCATGTTTTTAATGTAGTTTTAATGTTATTTTGCACAGAAATTTAGTCAAGCATATTAGGTTGTATGTTAGGTTTTTATTTATTATTTTTAAGTGGATTAATCATGCTGATTAAGTCCCACAAAGTCAAGATTCAAATCTGTCCAGATTTGAATATGGACTTAATGAGGCTTAAATAGCATTTTTAAGCCATGATTTCATGTACATTTTGTAGATTAAATTCATATATTTTGTTAGTATGCATATTAAGACCTTTGTTTAGTATTTTTCATGGATTAATAATGTTTTTCAAGTCATTTAAAGCATGTATTCAAATCTATCCAGATTTGAATATATACTTTAAAATGGCTTAATAATCATTTTTAAGCCATATTTTGCATGATTTTTATAGTTTATCTTGTAATATATTCATGTATGATGCATGCTAGGTCATTGTCATGTATTTCACTATTTTTTTAGGGTTTTTAGAACGGTTTTAAGGTTTGTATTCGAAATCTGTCTAGATTTGTTTATGTCTTTAAATCAATTCTAAAAATCATTTTAGGGTCAAATCCAATCTAGAAATATGCTTAGCTTCACATAGTAGAATTAGTATGCATTTAGGAGCATTTTCATGCATTGTTAGAATAAATATCATGCATATTTGTTTATTTTTCAGCATGCATTGCATTAGTATTTTAGGACTTTAGACTAACTTTAGGGTTAGTTAGAGACCATAGGTTTAGGAATATCAGTTGACCTTCCCTAGGACTTTCCTTTGTTGTAAGAGTCGCACTCAAATTCAAATGATTTAATGAGTCTAAGAGTCTATCCTCGAGAGGGATTTTAAAGTGATTTTCTTTTATTTGAAAACAATTGATTTATTAAATGATTTCCCAATTTGTGTTGAAAATGATTTCCTTGAAAAAGAAATGATTTTGGAATGAAATTCCATGGATAATGATTGATTTGAAAAAAGAAGTTTAAATTGAGGTTTGCTTCTAAAAGACAAGTCTTATCTTTCAAAGTTTTGAGTAGATTGGAAATCTTTTAATTATTGAATTGTTTTACAAAAATAATTTTAATTGGATGAATACTCTCGAAAATAGAGTCTTGGATGAAGTTGAATATTTGTAGATGATGTGGTTCATTACAATAGGAGAATCCTAGGGTAGTCGAACTACATGGACTTTGATACTTGCTAGGTAACACTAGTAAGTTACGTAGGCGCTAATAGGGCTCAAGTCCGCCCTAGGATGCTAATGGGGTGTCCTAGGTTTTTAGGGTTTGTTTGTATATTATTTTTATTATTACTAATATAGATTATTACATTTATACCACTATTTTCATTGGTTGATTAGAATATTTAAGAATTGTTTGCATTGAGATTTTAAATAGCCCAAATAAATTAGAAGTTCTTTCATTAGGGCGAGGTGGGTGCCTACAAGTGAAAACTTGGAACCTTCCCACGTCGTAACCTAACCCCCGGATCCATCTTTGGTTCGAAGATTGTCTTTTCATTGAAATGGAGTTTGTTTTATTTATTTAAAATAAAATATTTTTATGGTTTCCTTATTTCTTAAAAATAAGGTGACGACTCATTTGTTTTCAAAAATTCCTAATCACGCCCAGTGATGATGTGGACAAGCAACAAAAAGGCTGGTTCACAGGTCCGTAAGTTCATGAATGAACGGTTTAAAAGTACGGGTTGTTGTGCTTTTGGGATTTTGAGATCCTTTGTACTTTCTTTTTTATTTTCCTTGCATAAATTGTTATTTCCAGATTTGGAAGGTTATTGGAATGACCAATTGCATTGGGTGCATTGAAAATTGTATTTGGAGGCTCGTGGAGCCATATGGGTTGGAAAACACTGTGACACTGAGGTAGGAATACGTAACCTTGTACTATTGAAAATGATGAATATTTTTGAATGCTTTACAAATGTATGACTTATATGTCATTTTAAATCTCACTGTTTATTATAATGAGAAATGGATGCATGGAATATACTGTTTTATAAGCTGTTAAATTGTGTGGCACTTATATAAAATGAAAACCAAGACATGGTGTTGAAAGGTTTCAAGAACTGATTCCATTGATGGGTGAACTATTTTGGTACTGAATATACTTATTCATAAACATGAGAATGATCTCTTTATTTCATTATTTCAAAGAAAATATTAAAAGGGCATATATTGACACTGTTTATATAAATACAATTGAGATATTTGGTTTTATAAGCATATGCCTAATTTTATAAATGATTTATAAATGAGAAAGATTAAAAGATATTTTAAATAGCTATTCCCTCGATTTTTACTAAACTAAATGTTGAAAACGGAAATGATATTTCTAAGCAACGATGCAGGAATATATTTTGGAAAGATGACTAGCCTTGTGAATTGTTTTATATGGATTTGGATATAACATATGAATCGATTTCTTAAATTCATATTTGAAAAATGCACATTTTATGAAATGGTGCTTTGATAATTATCTCTATATGCTTTTCGAAATGATTTATGCCTGATTGGAAACTATAAAATGTTATGCAATAAAATGCATGGAATGTATATATTTTGGCTCAGTTAGTATTCAGAAGAGCGTAGTGTCCTGGGCGTGACTCGAAGGAATTATAAGGGCTTAAGTGTCCTGGGTGGAGCCGTTGAGCGGACCCGAAGGAATATAAGGGCCTTGTGTCCTGGGTGGAGCATTTGAGCATGATCCAAAGGAAATAGCCCATGCAAGTGGCTTACCCTCGAGGAAAAACCCGTTGTGGTTATATATTTTAGAATGCTGCGCTAGGGGCTCGTTAGCCTGAAAGACAGCTTCTGATACTTTCGTGAGCCAAATGGATGAATTGATGGATATGGATTGTGAACAAATGGAATTGGAAATGGAACGGTTTGATGAAAATGGAATTGGTTATGATTTTCACTGAAAGTCCACACAGGTTTAAATCATACTTATATATTGTTTTATCACAGTTACGAGAAAACTATGTTATTTACTTATTCTATGTATCCCGATATTATTGTTAAGTGGTAAAGGTTATATTATTCCTACTGAGCAATTTCAGGCTTATTCCTGCTTATTTTATGGAGCAAATTGTAGGTTGACTTGGGGTGCATCTTTGGATTGGCATAATCCTCCGCTTGAGGATTGTTTGGATAGCTTCATGGTAGTCTTCTGCATTATTACTTGCATGATTAAGAGATATGTATTATTATTATATATATATATTCTTCGATTATTGGGATTCGTCACTATATGTGGCATAGCTCATTTGCCAGAGTTGTTGGCATTATTATGATTTGTATTATTATTGTATGTAAAGCGTTGAGACATATTGTATGTACATGTCATTTCATATTGTTAAATATATATTTCTTTGTCTATCGTGAGGAAATATGGATGAGTAGTACATATTGTACCTTCAATTTGACATGTGTCGACCTATCCGGAAAGGTCTATACAGATGTCAAGTTGGGGCGTTACATATACCTTCATTAAAATTTCATTCATGCTATCCTTGCACTTACTCCTCCTACTAGAATTAATTCGAACACTAAACCCCCCATTCCTTCGCATAGTTGTTGTAAAAAGTATAAACATAATTTAATGTAGCAAATTCTTGTCCAATTTTCGGTTTGTGTTCATCCCTAACTTGAGGCCAGGGCCGGCCGTGAGATTTGGGGGGCCCTAAGCGAATTTCTAAAGTGGGGCCCTATTACGTAATGATACAAAAAAATTTGTATAAAATTTTTAACTACCAATTGTTATTCTTATATTTGCTAGTACACACAAAGTTTGATGGCACATATCATTACTATAATCAAACATAAAATAAGAAAGAAATTAAAAATCAATTAACTCCTCTAAAATAAATTCATACTACCACCATATATAGTAATTAGTAAGCATATAGTCCTAAAATCGAAGCCCTAAATCAAAATCTTATTCTCAATCTCACAACAAAGAACAATAATAAATTTATATTACAATACAAAGTAAGTCAAAAGTTGTAAATCAAAATCTTAAATAAAAAATTTCAAACTCATAATAAATAAATAAAAATAATAAATTGAAAAAAATAGAGAGAAAAAGAAAGAAAGAATGGTTGCTTACTTGCTTGGGGTGAGTGAGAGAGAAATTATTTCTTTGGCCAAAAATAATAATAATAAACTGAAATCTCCATGATTAAATCAAGTACATACAATATATAATTCAGAAATTATTGTTTCAAAAATTAGGAGCCTAACTTTGGCCAACCATCCTACCACCCTTCAAGTTGTCTAGAAGTGATTGATTATCACTCCATCCATAAGATCAAGTGGAATTTCAAATTCCAAAAGTGATTTTAGACAAAGCTAATCTAAACAAAATTTTAGGATACTCTATAGTGTATATGTATATTTATTATTTTATTTTATATTTATATTTTAATTTCTAAAAATATTCTAAACATATACCAAATTGGGGCCCCTTAAAATTGGGGGCCTCAAGCAAATGTTTTAGTAGGCAAAAGCCAAGGGCCGGCCCTGCTTGAGGCTTGTATATATTAGATGAGACTTCACATTGAGGTATAGGTTCATTTAATAAATGATTTACGTTTAAGGATTAATCTTAAAAAAATGGAAGAGGCGGATCATGTTCATAATAATCCAAACCATCAAAGTCCATATTTTATCTTATCTGATACAATATGAAAGAAAATAAATTTAAAAGACTAATCTTATGCCACTAAATGCAAAAAAACAGATTCAACAATTGTTTCTGATATCTATAAAATTTATGTTTTTCTTTATTATATATATATATATATATATATATATATATATATAATATAAACTCTTAACAGATTCATTCATGCCTTCCTATCATCAAAACACCACTTAGATTCAACAATTATAACATATATCCATAGAATTTCTATTTTTACTTTTTTATATTAAAAAAAACCCTAAACAGATTCATTCATGCCATCCTATCATCCAAACACTACTCAGATTCAACAATTATAACATATATATCCATAGAAGTTCTATTTTTCTTTTTCATTAAAAAAAACCCCTTGAAAAAAACCCTTAACAGTTCTATTTTTCTTTTTCAGATCGAACACTCAGTCGAGATTAGGTACTGTAGTAGAAATTAAATTAAAAACCCATGGATTCTCTTTGAAGTTAGCTTCTTATATCCTGTGTGTGGAGAGAGAGAGGGAGATTCGATAGAGAAGAAGGCGTGAGAGAGACAAAGTGAGATAAGTTGAAGACAGAGCTGAGAGAGAGGAACATTACCTGGGGCGAGGACACCAGCGAGATTGAACGGCCCCCCCGGCTGGCGGCGGGGGGGGGGGCGGGGTGGGTATCGGGGGAGAGGAGAGAGAAGGGAGATGAGAGAGAATGACTGAATTCATGCCTGAGGTGAGGAATTAGGAGGCTTTTTAAAAAAAAAAAACGTGTAAGCCAAAATTGATCACAGCTATCACTTTAATCGAACGACTTATAACTATGGACCGCATAATTGTTGCATTTGGCCAAACGTGAGATAGAATTCCTATATATATATATACAGTTTCGATCTAGTCAGGACGTCTTGACTAGATCTCCCATCAGCCCATCTTTTCTTGGCCATTGAATGACTTCTTGGATCATCTAACGGTGATGGAAGAAAAGCAAATAAAAAGCAAGTCAAACCGTGTTGGGAAAACAAAACTGCTGCTCCCTCTATATTTTCCCACTTTTAAACATTTTACCTTTATGAGAGAGAAACCGCTCGTGAGTTTCCTTGAACAGTTGATATTTTCTCTTTCACTATCCTTTAAATTATACCGTCTTCACTATTTGTGCCATGCCATGTGCTAGGATGCATATTTACCCATTGAGTCGTCACATCACTTGAGGACAATGTCACGATACACTATCATCAAATCTTTCATTTTCTCTAAGCTTCTAAAATATTCCGTCTCCATTATTTATGCTGTGATTTAGGATGGAAATATTGTTTGGATCCTATATTGTTTTTTTTTAGGTACTACATTGGTAAAACTTTATATTATAGGGTACTCAACTACAATTTTATTTATTAGTTTTATTACTACATTGGATAATTGGTAGTTGAAAAAAAAAATGGTAGTTAATGGAAAAAGAATGGATGTTGGAATGTGGAAAAAGATAGTGGATTCATTTTATAAATTCATCACTATTGGAGCGTTTGAATTCATAGGGCTATATATTTTCTTACATAGAATTCAAAACATGGATTGGAATTTGAAACAATAAATTCAACTATTGAAATTACGCTTATAGAAGCTATTAGGGCTAGCCTAGCGACCCTAGTGATAATGGTGTAAAGAGAAAAATGGTTAGAATTAGGCTAGGGCAAGAAGTGAATATCTTCCAATGTAAAAAAAAAAAAAAAAAAAAAAAGGAAAAGGTGTTTATCCATAGGTCTTATTTATAAGTTTTGTTTACCAAAAAATCCCACAATCTTTTTTGTTTTATCCAAAAGTTCTTTTTTATAAAAAACACGTCAGTTTGCTATTTGATTTTACAGAAACTGATCATTTTATAGAAAATTGATACGCAGACTAGTTTTTTGAAAGTGCTTGGAAAATTGATGCATGTATCAGTTTTTTTTTTTTACTTTTGGATAAAATAAAATTGAAATTAAAATTTTTGAATAAGTGAAAAGATGATGTGATTTTTGAGTTAAAAATAATTCAAAATGAGACTTTTGGATAATTTTTCAAAAAAAATATTGCTGTCTCTAGCCGATCCCACTTTACTAGGGGTGTATATCGGTCGGTTTGGTCGGTCTATACCCTCATTATATGAACCAAACCAATCACTTCGGTTTGAGGAAAATGAAAACCATTAGGGACTGTGGCACTCATGATAACCAACCAAAATAGGGGATATTTTATGGCTTGGTTCGGTCGGTCTATCATCAGTTTTGATAAACGCTAATTTGGAAAAAAAAAAAAAATTGTGTCTCCTAAAAAAATTGTCACTGCCAACTCCTATATTCTCTATCTTTTCAACTACTAGCAATGCAGAACCTGTTATGCATGAAGTAATTTGAACATTTTGTCACCCAAAATCAACTACTAGCAATTGAAACTTGTTATGCATGAAGTAATTTGAAAATTGTGGCAATTTTCAAATAAAAAACTATTATCCATGAAGTAATCAACACTATTAAGTACAAATTTCCGAAATAAGTTCCAATTGGGCTAATTTATACAACTACAATCAAACAAGCATGCATTATGCAAATAGTAGGGATGTACATCGGTCAGTTTGGTCGGTCTATACCCTCATTTTATGAACCAAACCAATCACCTCGATTTGAAAAAAATAAAAATTATTAGAAATCGTGGCATTCATTAAAACCAACTAAATAGGACGGTCTGATTTGATTTTAGTTGGTTCAATGGGTCGCATTTCTTGAACACCCCTACACTTTAGCCAATCAGTCTAGGTAGCGTGGAATAAAAACAGCCGAATATTGTTTACCGAAAAAAGAAGAAGGAAAAAGCCGAATATTATTATATTTTATTCGGCTTTGCTCGTATAAGATAATGACACTCGTTTCACATACAGAAACAGGCTGTGTTTCCGAATTTAATGGCGCAGACTGCACTTTCGGCTTCAGCAACGTTCACATCGTTCAATCGTAAGTTTTCTCGCTTTTCATTGTTACTTCGAAAGGCAACTTTCTGTCTGACAGCTGAGAAAATATGGAAAAAAGAAAAGAAAAGAAGCTTTTTTAACTTGTGTGTGTTATGTTAATTTAGTTTGCCGAAAACTGAAAAAACTCACCTTGCTCAGGTGAATTTGTTGTGTTAAGCTTCAAAATTTCAGTTTCGTCTCTCTTTTTTTTTTTCCCTACATTTTCTTAGCAACCAAACATTGGATCAATGATTCTCTTACAATCTGATTTGGATAACTTTCGCATACTATTGAGCGATTCAGTTGGGGCAAAGCAATGGGGCAAACTATTTCCAGGTTCTTCAAGACGGTTCGCAGCCAATTTATCGTTATTCAGTGGCTTTCGAAGAAAAGGGTTACGCTTTGTTGCTTCGGCCACAGTGAGTCGGAATGGCGGAGTTGTGGAGGTATACGAAGGGGAAACAGCACCGCCACGGTCTTATAAGTGGCCGGATAAGAAGGTTAGGTAACAAATACTAGTAAATGCTCTTTAACACATGCTAACGCGTGATTCTTCTGGTTTCATGCGTAATTGCTGGCATGGAATGTAATTCTTGGCAGCAGATATGATCAATGAAACTACTCTGCTAGTGTTTATAGAATTGGTTAAATGGAATTTTTGTTGTGTCTTCTGTTCCTTGTGATGTAACTGGTCTTTGGTGGCAAAAAAGATGTGAAAATGGAGAATTGTGGTGGTAACCTCTCGTGTGTGAAAGCTCAATTTTGAACTGAGTTTTGCATCCCCTCTAAAGTTATTCAGTTGTACCACCTTATGGTAATTTGATCCCTGTTGATGGCTAATAACTTGAACTTGGGTTGGGTATGAATGGAAGTTTCCTCAAGCACTTGTTGTGAGATCAATTACAGTCTCTCTAACCTAATTTGTGTATTATGTGCAGTACTACTAGTTAGTGGACCATAAGTAAAGTTCATTATGGTTGTGCTGTGTATAAGAATTACTATATGGTTTCTAAAGAGGTCTATGAGGAAGTTCTAGAATTATGGAGTATAAAGAAAGGATATTGGAAACATAATAGGCAGCTTAAGAAAGGTGCTTATATCTTTCATTGGCAGCTTATTGTGGTTTGCTTTGGTAATATTTCAATAGCCATAGGTTGGGGATCGTTTGGAAAATGTTGATTGCACTGAAGGGGAACAAGCTGTATATTAAGTTGAAGGAGTGTAGTTTCATGATCAACAAATACTGAAAGAGAACAAGCTTTATATAAATTTTAAGAAGTATAGTTTTGTGATCAACAAATCTTTGCTTGTTGAATATTTGGTGAATGCTAAAAGCATTCATGTTGATGAGGAGAAAAGCAAAAACAATGAGGGGGTGGCCGATTAAAAAAAAAAAAAAAACATTGGTGAAGTTAATATTTTTCACTGTCTGCCAATGTTCTATGAAATTTTCGTGAAAATTCACTCAATGCATGAAGAGAGTTGAGTTGAGTTGGATGAAAGAAGTTGAGAAGAGCTTTTTTGCTGATCAAAGAAATAATTATCGATTGTACTAAACATATCATTGCCGATTTTTAAGATGTTATCTAAAGTAGAAACTGATGCTTCTATGTTGGTATTGGAGACCTTTTTGCCAACAAAGCTGATCACCGACTTTTGTTGAGAAATTTTGACTTTGTCATAAAAAAAAGTAGTTTCCTTATGACTAAGTTTCATGCTTTTGTAGGCTTCATGACATTGGAGGGTCTATTGGATACTACAAGAGTTTGAGTTGTATAAAGATCATCT
>JAESVK010000171.1:86059-97163 GCA_017140935.1 Hamamelis virginiana | reverse complement strand
AGCACATTTAGGAAGGCTTTTGTGTTCATGGGATACACTGTGTATACATAAATGTTTCCCATGGGAGCAAATAGTATGGAGAATTGAGCGGACACTTTGACAAGAGTATTTAACTTGTAGAGGAGAGCCAGGGGCAAAGCCAGGATTCTGTTCAGGATGGGTGAATTTTAATTGATTGTTACTACTTTATCATAATCCAAAAAATAAAAAAATGATTTTTGCAAATTTTTTTATTGTGTTATGATCCATTGATAGTTGTTAAACCACATTTCAGTTCAATATATTTATAATTGTTCTCGATGAAGCCTATCTTTTGAAAGCATTGTATGATGGCTTCATCATTAATGCTATCAAATGCCCATTTATCAATAAACACAACAAAACCATTATTCATGATCAATTCATCTCCTATTTTGTTACGCAATCAATTCTTTACAATCTTTATAGCAGAAAATGCTCCCTCCATTATGGCAACCACAACAGATATAGGGAGGAAAAATAAAAAGGAAAATTATCCAAAAGGTCCTGAGTTTAGTACTTTCCAATTTTATAGCATGAGGTGCTTGAGATTTTAAAATTTCTTTGTCTATTTGTTATGTTAGCAAGAGTCTTGTACCTAGTGGTATAAAAAGCTTATGTTAGGGACTTATGGATATATAAATCGAATAAAAATAAATAAGAAAAAAGAGGGATAGAAAAGGAAAATGAAGGGATAAAAGAAGAATTGAGGGGAGGCATATACCAAATTTTAAATTTTTATAGAGTACAAATTTTTTAAAAAAATTTCAGGGGTGGCATCTGCCCCCCCTAAACTCTATGTAGCCTTGCCCTTGAGGATAGCTATTATTGGCTCTAATTTTACTGGGAAGGGGAAATTTGACCAGGGTAGCAGCATGTTTATTGGATTAATGGGGACCAATTTAAAAAGTCTGGTCCCTTTTTTTTTTTGGTAATGAAAATCTGGTCCTTATTGTCGGTCCTAGATTGGCCTTGAAAGCATAGTTATTAGGCTCAGACCATACATTAACTTCGTAAAATGGCCTGCTCCGATTACCAATTCACATTTCGGTGACCCTCAATTTCGGTATTGACTCTAAGTTCTTGAATTGCTTTTGGAGAAATAACATTGTGGATATATGTCTGTGATTCAACAGTGCATTTTATATTCTAATGGAGGTTTGACTGAAGGGGTGACAAGTACCTTGGGTTATACTTTTTAATTTTTGCCGCTGGTAAGCTCAAGTGGTGGAAAGTTTTTCTTATGCATGCTGAATTTGCATTGATAGTATCGAAAACTGGTCAGCAGTCAATGGTAGAGTTTTGAAATATATTCTTTTTAAGCATGAGCATAACAGCAGAAAATATGGCTAACAAAATTTTGGCAGTGAATGCAAAGTCAAAACAGAAGATAGTGGAGTTGAATACCAAGTATACAGAAGCTACAGATAAGTATAAATGCCTAAAGTTGTTTGAAGAAGGGGACTTGGTGATGGTCCATTTGAGGATGTAGCATTGTAGCCTTTCCAATATAGACTCTAGGGGTACAATAATTTGAAGAATAAAGTAAACTGCATGTCATATCATTAAGAAAATCAATGACAATGCTTATATGGTGAATTGGTGATTCTTCTTTAGACATGCCATTTCTGCAATATTTGGGAAAAGTTATATTTCTTAAAACTCTGCTTATATATGCTGGATCCTTAATGATGTGAACTTAGGGACAGAGAAATAAGAGAGGGGAGAAGAGATAGAAGAGAGAATAGAGATAAGAGAATAGATGAAATTTAGGCAGGGATAGAGAAGAAATTAGGGGCAAAGAGAGACGGAATTAGGGGATAGTATAAGAAGAAGAGAGAAGATAGAGAAAGACCAGAGAAGATAGAGAGAAGAGGGGGAGAGAAGGGAGAGAGGGGGAAGAGAGCGGGAGAGAAGACAAGAGCAAGAAGGGAAATTGTCAATTATGTTTATTCATCAAGTTTGATTTGCCTTGAAGGCTACAACCTAATTTATACACCAAAATTGAAGACTAAATAGGAAACTATAAATATAAGCCTAAATAGGAAACTGGTATTCTTGCCCTCCAAGTAAAATATTCTGCAAAAATAAAAATCAATCGATCTGGACAAACAAAATTGATTGATCGGCTTAAATAAACTAACCCTAATTAATAAAACCTAGATTCTAAAAATTACATAAAAAATTCTTAAGTGCTATAAAGCCCTGCCATATGATTTGCATCACTTATCCTAATCTGTAGTTTGCTCTGCTGTTACTTTGTTAATTACTCCTTATGGTAGCATCAAGGTAGATAATTACTCCTTACGGTAGCATCAAGGTAGATGAGACTTTGCTTTATGTGCTCTAGAGTCATAGATATGATGAGATTACTACCTTAATTTCACTTTTCTTGCGTCTATGTGAATGGCTTTTAGAATTTGATATCTCATGCAAATTATGCCTATAGCACATGGATGAAGGCATTTTTTGTGTTACGCAAAATTGAAATTTAACGGAACTTTAGATGAGTAAATGTGGGGTCATTTGTTTTGTGCAATGGTAACAGTCTTGGACTACTAAGCAAGAATGTGTAGGTTTGAATCTTGAGAGTGGGTTCTTTGTGCAGTATTGAAGGTTAGGACCCTATCTAGCTCATCCCTCCTGAGACCCGCTTTAGTGGGACCAACACTAGAGCAATCTACTTGAGTGTCATTATTTGTTGTATTTCTGCTGTTAACAGTAGTATTTTTGTAGTCAACTTTTATCTGTCAGTACAAAGTTTACATGGTTTAAGAATTCCTTCCAAATAAATCTTGCAGTATTATTTCTTATACATTTGAGTGCATATAATGAGTGCTTCCGGTTTGAGTGACTCCTCCAGAGCAGACAATTTACTGCTTACTGTTTCCTTAGCTGTGATAAAAGGGCTTAGTATATTGGCATTAGAAGGGATTTAGGTAGTGGAGTTAATTTATGTAAGGGGCTTAAAAGACTGCTGTGGGGACTTCTTCATGTCTTCAAAGAAATGATGACCTCTGTTCTGTTTCTGAACATCTTATTCTAAACATCTCTATCTTGTTGAAAGGTTCTATACATCTTACTTTTTTTTTTAATGCATTTCTTTATTAAAGATCCCCAGTTTTTGGATAATTTAGCCAGATATAGAGTTTATAGCAATGCAATGTACTTTGATTTTGCCTTTGTAGTTTTGAGCCAATCTTCCTGCTGCTTTAATTTCTTTTAATAAACTTCTGTTATTGAATATTACATATAATGCCTATGGGTGCCTCTATTACTGTTCTCTACTTCTCTTACATCCATTTAATAGCATTTCTATGGCTATATGGAATAAAATTATGTCATCATTTTGATGACTGTTACTTTTGTTTCAAACTTTTTGAACTTTCAAAATTAGTTTCACTTATGGAATGCCAAAATTTACTTTAGTCAAAGTATAATACCTTGTATATATAATCTTTTTTCCTTTTGGCTTTTAATTTTCTCTTCCAAATTTTCATTTGAGAGACCAAAATCAATGAAAAATCAAACTTATAGACCTTGGATGTAAATGGAATATAACTTGTAAAATTAAGAGCTATAGGAATCTTGATAATATTTATCTGTTTCTCCCTTCATGCAATTCAACTTGGTGAATTCATTATTGACTATTTCTCTTGTATGAATGCATTTAAATGATACTACATTCTTAGATTACTTTCTTGTCAGATATTAAATGAACATTTCTCTTAATGTTGGATAAATACTTGTGCCTTGATTGAAGTAGACTGCATTTTATGCTGCAACTTTGTTTTGTGCTGCAGTTATCTATTTTGCAGATATACTGATGAAGATTTTCTTGTTTTGTGATGATTAATTTTAATAATAGAAGGTTTTTGCTTACAGAAGCCAAGAGTGTGCATACTAGGTGGTGGATTTGGAGGTTTATATACTGCTTTAAGACTAGAATCTCTTGTATGGCCTGATGATAAGAAACCTCATGTAAGTGATTAAATGCAAAATTGAATCCTTTTTTCATAACTATTTCACTAGGATGGTGCATTTTCTTTCCTTAAGTATGAGTATTTTACCTGCTGATAAACAATTGAAAACCATATCATCTTCTTCTTCTTCTTCTCTCTCTCTCTTTTTTTGGTTTTGTTTTGCTTGCTTTGCTTTAGGTCCTTCCTAACAGAATCTAGCTTTAAAATTTTATGTAACAACCCTTTAAGGTGCATGGTTGACTGTGCTAGGATTGACAAGAGCACATATGATGTATTGGAACCAAGAGTACATTTGTAACAAGAGTCACATGGAATATGCAAACTGAATAATCTATTGACAGTTTCAATTTTTTGGCTTAATATCTAATGCCAAATTTGTAAGTGAGACTGTTTGATCATTTCCTTTGACTAAATGTTTTATAATTGTGATTCTAATATTAATAGGTTACATTGATGAATCCTGTTCTGATTATTTGGTTTTGCAATAGTACATCATTGATTTTGAAAATCAACATTTCTAAGCCGAGTACAAGCTATGAATTAATATCAAGATTCACTGAGATTCTGAGAAACTTATGTCGACTAGTAACCCTTTAAGAAGGTTCTGAATAGAGAATGAGATGCTCAAAGGAATCCTAGTACCCTTGGGTTAACCTAAATAAAAGGATATGTGGCATCTAATGTTCTCCTAGATGCTGAGTAACTTTGTCGTTATTTCATTACATTAATGCACTTGTAACAGAAGCCTCTCGCGCAGCGTATATCTTTGCTTTATCATGACATCCAAAGACTACCAATTATGTCCATGATATTGATCGGGCTGAGGAAATTCTATTTATGCCCCCATCCCTCCCATTAAAAAATAAAATAAAAATCAGAAGACAGAATATTCATGACTACAAGTCCTTAATTTTGTTCATTTGGTGACACAATTGAAATTCATTGAATATGGGACCAGGTACTTCTTGTTGACCAGTCTGAACGTTTTGTTTTTAAACCAATGTTGTACGAGCTTCTATCTGGAGGTATGTTGTTTATATTATGTTACATGAAGCTGCTTTAACTCATTTTATTTTATTTTTGTTTAAAAAAAAAACTTATTGTAGCACCAAAGTTTCAATGCAGAAGTTGATGCATGGGAAATAGCTCCTCGTTTCTCTGATTTGCTGGCAAACACCAGTGTGCAGTTCTTGCAAGACAGGGTAAAACAGTTGCATCCCTCTGATCATTTGGGATTGAATGGGTCAACAGGATCTAGTTGTGGAGGAACTGTGCATCTCGAGAGTGGACTCCTTATTGAGTATGACTGGTATATTTTTATTGTCCTCATTCCATCTCTT
The DNA here is from genome assembly GCA_017140935.1 of Hamamelis virginiana. Classification (NCBI taxonomy): domain Eukaryota; kingdom Viridiplantae; phylum Streptophyta; class Magnoliopsida; order Saxifragales; family Hamamelidaceae; genus Hamamelis; species Hamamelis virginiana. The sequence goes on along the minus strand of JAESVK010000171.1, from coordinate 91,822 downwards.
ACCATTATTATTATATTCTTTTAAAATGTGATCAGCATTCCAACTCTTGATTCTTTTTGTAAGACCTTGGGTATTACTGGGTGCTATGTTCTTGTCTAATCATTTGGTGATTTTGCCACATAAAATGCAAAAAAAAAAAAAAAAAAGAAAAAGAAAAAAAAAGAAGGAAAAAAAAAAAAAATTCTACCAATGATTTAGAGGTAATTGTTTACAATAACAATTTTCTCAATTAGCATCTTAGCAATGTGACTCTTGTGGTTTTGCTATTTCTGTAAACTTTAAGTTCCCTTGCTGATTTTAAAATTTTCATTCTGGGCAGCCAGGTTGGTTCTTGCTTTGGGAGCTGAAGCCAAACTTGACGTTGTACCAGGTGCTGCGGAGTTTGCGATTCCATTCTCTACTCTAGAGGATGCATGTGTGAGTGTTTGACCAATGGAATCTGTCCACTATATTGTATCTTTGGGCTGACAGATGTGTTGTCTAGATTGCTGTTACTTCATTATAACCGCCATTACGTGTTATATCTTTGTGATGCAGAAGGTTAACAATAAGTTAAAAACATTGGAGCGGAAGAACTTTGGTAGAGACTCTCCAATTCGTGTGGCTGTTGTTGGGTGTGGTTACTCTGGAGTTGAGTTAGCTGCCACAATATCAGAGAGACTGCAGGGTAAAGGAATAGTTCAAGCAGTTAATTGGAGAACCACAATCTGCCCAACTGCTTCACTTGGCAATAGGGAAGCTGCCTTAAAGGTAAGAAATCTGAATTCGTGATTTATGAAAGCATGGCCCTTAAATTTGTTATTGGTGGAACACTAATGACATCTTTAAGATTCATTCTTTTAATACTGGATGACGGTGTCCTGCGATGCTTTTTTTGGCTTTTTAAGTTGACATATCATTGGCCTTGAATTAGTTGTTACAGCCCTGCTGAAATCTTATATATTTGAAATTTCAAATCATTCCTTATTCTGCCTAGAAATATTACAATTATAATTTCAAACGTTCTGATTTTAATAATTTACACCATTCATTGTTACTTTGCTCTCAAAATCAGAGGCTTTTCAACTTTATAAATCAATGGAAGGGTTGATGAGATGGAGGAAAACAATGTGGAGTAAAAACACAGGATTGAAGAACAGGTCCTGTGTTTGTTATTATTCGAATACCCAAGTTTCTCACAGCTCGAACTATGTATCTTAAGGTGCTTGTTGCTACAGTAGCACTCTTAGCTTCTTCTTCGTCTTCTTTCAAAATTGGCTATTAATGCTAGTCGCTTGCTTCTATTTTCAGTCAATTTTGGGCTTAAGTTATTTAACTGCCATATATTATTTGAAATTTGAACTTAAAGCCCATGTGCACAGTACCCAACTTAGGATGGACCATAAACAATGTGTGTGGAAAGTCATGCAATCAATGAGATCAAAGTCAAGTACAGATTTTTAATTTCAAGTTTGGATGTTGTGGGACCGTATTTTTGCCAAAATTGAATTGGGAAGTGATTAGTGGGTACAGATAGAAAACAACTTTCAAGATACCAGATGGGTGTATGTATGGATGACTTTGCCTCATAATGGTTTGGTTTCTCAAACACTTCTAGGACATGTATGTGTGTAATGTGTTAAGTTTTCAACCTAAAAGCCTAAACTTGTAGGTGGAGGGTCCAATACAAGTATATGAAGCTATAGCAAGCCTTTTATTTAGGTGATGTGGGATAGAGTGAATTCTATTGTTCTACACTCCTCATGCAGGCTTGTTTGGGCATTGTCACATAAATAACCATTGCTCTGATACCATCATGGTTCAAAGTCGCGGTCGCGGACGTCGTCGCGTCTCGGTCGCGGACATCTCGTCACGTATCGGGCGAGATGCAACTTTAGGCATGAAATAATATTCAAAAAAATTTAAAAAAATCATAGAAAAATAAAAAAAAATTAGGCAATCACATTAGAACCATCAAACAAGTAAAATAAATCCCTTAGAGTGCATGATATGACAAAAAAACATAAAAAAGGCATTAGCGCGCTACCACGAGATCCAATTTTAATATTTTATACCATAAGATCCCTAAGATTTTTAAATTTTTGTATTTTTCTTTTTTATGTTAGAAAAACTTTTAGATTTAATGGTGTAAAATGCTTATGTTAGGAACTTAGGGATGTGGGAGTGTCCAATTTTAGATCTTAAGGTCCCTAAGATTTTTAAATTATTTTGCCTATTTGTTATGTTAAAAAATCTTTTGAATCTAGTGATACAAAATGCTTATGTTAAAGGTCCCTAACATAAGAGATATAATTATTTATAAAATTTATAGAAAAATGTAATACTACTGCAGTTTTTATAAGTAAAATATTTAAATAAAATAAGTGGTCTAGTTTTTAAAAAAATATTGATATTGATAAAAACAGGGGTGTATTTAAAAATTAATATGCTTTTAAGTTTTAACAGTAATTCTGGGTTTTTAAATTCTAATGATAAAAAAATAGGGGTATATTTGTAACTTTATATGCTTTTTAATTGTAAATGGGGTTTCTAGTTCCTTCTCTTTGCAGGTTCTCTTCGCAGGTACAGAGTCCTCTTCACAGGTAGAGAGAGAGAGAGAGAGAGGAAGAAGAAGAAGAAGAAGAAAAAGAAGAAAGGGGAAGAAGTGAAGAACCCGTGTTGCTGCAGGTTCCTCTCTTCGCTGTTGCGGCTCGCCCTGCTCTTCCCTTCTCTTCGCTGGTTCCTTTTTTTTTTTTTTCTTTCTTGGTTTCCTCTGCTTACAGCGGAGGGTACTGCTGCTGCGGGCCTATGGCTTCTTCTTCTTCATTTTTTTATCTTTTGTTGCAAGGGTTCCTGCTGGTTCTTCCTCTTTTTTTTTTTTTAGCTGGGTTCATCTGGCTTACAGCAGAGGGTACTACTGTTGCGCCTTCTTCTTCTTCATTTTTTTCTTTTGGCTGCAAGGTTCCTGCTGGTTCTTCCTCTCCATTTTTTTTTTTTGCTTTGCTGGTTCCTCTGGCTTACAGCGGAGGGTACTGCTGCTGCGGCTTCTTCTTCTTCTTCATTTTTTTTTCTTTTGGCTGCAAGGGTTCCTGTAGTCCTGCTATCATCTCGGTCATCTCGTCCGAGATCTCGTTTGAGACGAGACGATACACCGAGAACTCGGCATCTCGTCTCCTCTCGGCTGAGATCTCGGACGAGATGACCGAGTCTTCATCTTCTCGCTGTGAATTACAACTCGGGACGAAATCTCGTCCAGGTGGGCTCTGAGACCTGGTTGACTCGTCCGAGTCATCTCGGAATCGTCCGATACTTCAAACCTTGGATACCATGTTAAGTTTCCAACCTAAAAGCCTAAGCTTGTAGGTGGAGGGCCCAATACAGGTATATGAAGCTACAACAAGTCTTTCATTTAGGTAATGTGGGATAGAGTGAATTCTATTCTTCTACATAATGAAGGAGGTACAATGAATTAGACTCTTTTCTTATAATTTATTTTGATCACTACTTTATGCGTTGTCAGGATAGGAAGAAGTATTTAAATCATGGGCAACAAGTCATGTAGGTTCTTTGTGAGGAGAAGCTTTATATTAGCTGAGGACTTAGATCCTGATATCGATGAACATATAGAGGGTCTAAAATAGAGAGATATTGATGGAGATATTGAGAGTGAAGAAAATACGATATTAATTTGGGGAAATGATAAAAAAGTAGTCATAAAATATGGACATTTTCAATGAAACTTGTGGAAACACTGAAATATACTATAATAAGCAATTTAGAATCAAAATATTGTAAATAAAATTTATATAAGATAAGTATGTAGTGTGTAGGGTGCACAAAGTACGAGCTGTTGGGTAAATAAAGAATACAAATTTACGCTAATTTAATCTTTAAATGACAAAGTACATAAATAAACATTACATAACAAAGATATAAGAATTAGTCATTATCGGTACCTTTTTTTGGGCGTTTCTCCCCAAGAAATGTTGATGTCTTTTTGAGATATCCACAATATCACTAATATTCCAATCTCCTCAAGATACCAATAATATTGCCAATATTTACCTTTTTTTATGTCAATTAACTGGAATACCTTTCATGGCAGAAGGGATCTTCAAAAGTTCAAATGGGTGTTTTCCAGTGAAGGATTGCTACTCCTTTTTAAAAGGCTCGTGCAGGGAGTTTTTCTAGAACGTAGAACTAGAGTACATGGGCCCACTCAGGGGCTGTTTGGGAATTGCAGTAACCGGTCTTTCCGGGTACAAAGCTGGCCCAAATGCATTGGTAGAGTGCTTGGTAACATACAAATTCAGTTTTTAGTTGCATCAATTTGGACCAAAAACCCGGTCTGTGTTCTTCCAAGAGAACTGGTTTTCATAAAAACCAATTTTTTTTTTCTTGGAAACAGCCACGTCAAGACTTCTCCACAGCTTCCTTCTTCAGCCGCTTCTCCTCTCTATTTTTTCTGCAACCCGCTTCTTTGGCTGCTTCTCTTCTCCCTTTCTTCTCATCTCTTGTCCTTGCAATGCTTGAATCTCTCACTCCTTCTGCAGACTTAGCATGATATCCATGGAACGAACTGAAGTTACAAAAGTTTCTGAATTTTTTTCTATCAGATCCATGGAACACACCAGCTCCTTCTCAATCAGCTGTGATTTCTTTGATTTCTAAGGTTCCATCAATGGGTAGCTCGATCCCATCTTCTTCTAATGTATTTGTATCAGGGTTTTAAAAACAGGGCGATACGATACGTATCGCCCGATACGTATCGGTATTCCAGACGACCTATACGCGATTCCCACCGATACTGTATGCGTAAAGTTATTCACACCGTATCGCCCCCGATACGATACGTATCGGTGAGAATCGGCCCCTTTACGCCCCTTTACGCCCCTTTACGACAGATAGGACCCAAAGTCTGAGAAATCTGTCAGAGATTCCTGACAAATCTAGCAATCCAGACCAATAATCGGCCCTTTTTCAACAAAAAAAAAGCTAAAGAAGAAGAGAAGAAGAGAGAATGCAGAAATTTGAAGAAGAAATGAAGAGAGAGGAAGAGAGAAGGAAGCAGTGCTAGCAGACCTGCTTTGCCGTCGCCGCTGCTAGCAGAAGATCCCGCCGGTGACGCCGGAATATCCCACCCGATCTTCGCCGGCGACGCCGGAATATCCCACCCGATCTTCTTCGGCAAGCCTCCGATCAGTCGCCGAGGCCACTCGTAGCTGGTACTGTTATCGCAGAGTAGCATCACCCTTCGCATGCAGGTAAGCCCCCGCGGTCCTCCTCACTTCTCCTCACTTCGCAGTTCGCACGAAATGTGTTTAGATTTAGAATCTAAACTTGATATTTTACTTTGTTAGTTTTAAGTTAAACTTTAGATATTTTACTTTATTTTACTTTGTTACCTTTAACTTTTTTAGTCAAACTTTAGATAAGTTCAACTATAGCAGATGGGTTTTAGATATTTTACTTTTACTTTTATTTATTAATTATTTTTTATTTTTAAACTAATTAAAAATATTTTAATTATTGTTTAATGATATTTAATGATATTATTATTATTTAATTACTGTTTAATTAATTGAAAACATTTTAATTAAACATTTTAATTACTAATTACTTTTAAACTTTTTACTAATTACTAATTACTTTTTTAAAATTAAACTTTTAAAAAATTAAACATCAAAATTAAAAAATTAAAAACATCAAAACAATGAAAAAAAATTTATTAAAATTAAAAAAAAAAATTAAACTTTTTAGTTTTTACTAATTACTTTTAAAAAT
>JAESVK010000171.1:0-78050 GCA_017140935.1 Hamamelis virginiana | reverse complement strand
AGAATATGAGTCATCCATAAAATTACTCTTGTCATTGTCATCTTCCCCAGGATGCCTCGTCATTTTTGAAGATTCAGACCAAGAAGGAATTGAAAAAGCCTGCAAGAAGCTTTTACTCACCCCCCTCCACGTGGCCTCTATTCTGACCTCATGAAGTGTTCCTCCACATGAATTTTCTCATACCTGTGATAAACTCAGGCACCCTAGCTTTTTCATATTGTGGCTAATTCCTTTTCAATGTGATGGCTGTGTTAATTATTCGTTGTTTGATCTCCATGTGTGTGTGGCAATGTCCTCATTTAATAATTTAATTTAAAGAATTAGTGATATCTGGGTTTGTGCCTTGTGCGTCTGGAGTTCCTAAAGCCAAGCCTTTGACTCATTCTTTTACTGATACAAATTATATTGTATCAGCAAGCAATATTCAAATTTCTCAAAATTACATTTTTTTATTTTTATTTTTTTTTGCTATTGGTACTAGGTTCTTTCATCGAGGAATGTTCAATTGTTATTGGGTTATTTCGTCCGTTGTATAAGAAAAGCTGGCAAGTTTGAAGCTTCAGAAAAGCCAACAGATGGTAGTGTAGTTCAGGACATTGTGGCAGAATATGATTCTGAAAAACTCATTCTAGAACTTCAACCTGCTCAAAGAGGCTTACAAGCTCAAATCCTTGAAGCAGATATAGTCTTGTGGACTGTTGGGTCTAAACCTCTACTTCCTCCACTGGAACCTTGTGATAAACCCCATGAGCTTCCTCTTAATGCTAGGGGACAAGCAGAAACAGATGAAACTCTTCGTGTCAAGGGTCATCCACGCATATTTGCAGTTGGTGACTCCTCTGCTTTATGGGATTCCAGTGGAATAATTCTTCCTGCTACTGCACAGGTATGATAAGCACAGCTTTTCTGCCCTTTATAAGTGATTTTATGCAGTCTTGTGGATTTTAACAAGGAGCTTTTCCTGATTGGTTTATCAATATACATTATTTTCTTTTCCTCTGCCTATTTGTAATGATTGGCTTCCATACCCTTACCAGGTTGCTTTTCAGCAAGCAGACTTTGCTGGTTGGAATCTGTGGGCTGCAATCAATGACCGTCCTTTGTTGCCATTTAGGTTGGAAAATCGAACATGTTCCTTATTAGTATTATATATTGAAATGTTTACTATTTTATAACTGGTAGAAATACGTGATTTCTTTGATATACATGTGGGAAGCATTGGTAAAGATGTGTCAGGAATTGCCTGGAAATACTTGGAAGTGCTTGTGAAATGCATTTTCAAGTAGAATTGGAGTTCCGTGCATTTCCTTTCTGCCAATTCTGATACATATCCCCTGCAGTTTTCTTGCTTTTTCCCTGTTGCCATTTCCTTTTCCTTGTTTATTTTTCCTCTCATCCTCTCTCTCTGTCTCTCTCTCAACTTAACACTCTAATTATTTTAGGTGGCTTTTCCTTCCCCAATGTAGAACTATTCTAAATTTAAGAAGTTAAAATGCATTTATTATGAATACGCAAAAATTTCTTATTTTTGCTGTAGCTGAGATGCACGTCCATCTTGTGTATTACTGGCTTCTACAATTTTCTGTTGATGGATAATCTAAATGCTCACATATTAATATCATTTCATTAACTTATGAACAGATTTATCATGTTTGTCTTTGCCTTCAAATTTTGGTTTGTGCTCTAGGCAGCGTCTCTAATTCTCTATCCTGGAGTATGGGTATTCTTTTGGCTATAGTTGAGTTTGTCATTATTGTTGGTTTTTAAAATCCTCTCTCTCTCTCTCTCTCTCTCTGTTTCTCTTTCTCTTTCTGATACAAGGTTTGGCGACATGGTATATTGCTAAATTAATTTCTTTTCTTTAAGAAAAAATTTGTATATATTGTTGAGCATAAGTCCACACACACACACACACACACACACACACGCAGAGGCAACCTTCAGGGCCAAAAATAAAATTAAAAGAACACAGCCCCCCAGTGGCACCCTTGTCTTTTATCTTTGAAACAGTTGTTTCTTTTCCGTGATAGAAACTATCGCGCTGAAATGAAATATTCATCCAACATGATGTATTATATATGCATACTCACACACATATGTTGTTGAAAATTGGTATTATGAATACTACTTTTATTATTGTTATTATTATTATTATTATTATAGTTAGTATTACCATTTTTATTGTGATTGTTGTTGTATTAGTATTATGCTCAACAGTAGTGATGCACCCAATTTGGCTGCCAGGTTCCAAAATTTAGGTGAGATGATGACTTTAGGGAGAAATGATGCTGCTCTTTCACCAAATTTCACTGTGGGGCTAACCTTGGAGGGTCCTATTGGTCATACTGGTAAGGTGGTTGGTGTCCCAGTTGTATTATTTATGTTTTTGGGGAGTCGTATTTTCCCTTTCTTTTTTTTGTCTTATTTGATACTCATTGGGCTTTTGGTTTGTTACAGCAAGGAAAATTGCATACTTGATCAGATTACCAACAGATGAGCACCGGCTTAAAGTTGGGGTCAGTTGGCTCATGAAGTCTGCTATAGAGTCAGTTGCATCAGTGCAGAGTACCCTAACCAAGGTCCTTTCAGGCTCTTAGAAGTTAGAACCACTCTCGGTCTCATAGAAAGGTAAGGGCGAGTACCTGTTCCTCAAGTTGTACAGAATTCAATAATTGATAATTTTGCTACATTCCAATATAAACTTCCTTCCTATAAATGAGTGTATTTAGGCTCTATTTAGTTTAGGGAAAACAAGATCTGGAAAATGGTCACAGGGGAGGGTTCCATCGTTGTCAGCTAAGGATTGTACAATTACAATGTGATGTCATCAATGTGCTCTGTTGTTGGTATTTGCTCTAATATAATATGAATTAGATATGGACAGCAAGTCATTTCCTGGAAAACTAGTGGCACCTCCCCAAGCGGGAAAAGGGATACCGATGTCAATTATTGAGAAGTTAGGATTTTCATTTTTCACTGTTCAAACTCTTTTGAATATCAGAAAGAGCAAGGGAAAAAATAAAAAAAAATGCTGAAAATCGTCAAAACAGATCCATTGTAATTTACATGTAATTTTGTAAAACAAATCGAACAATTTAAAAGAATGGTAATAATCATCACAAATGGGATAAAATTTAAAATAGAAGCATTTATGGATTTTTAGAAATTGATCATACAACATTAAATATAATGATGATTCTTTTTTTTTAAATAATTCCATTTAAGATAATGAATTTGTTCTATGTTAATTCTATTTGGACAGTTGATAGCTTAATGCCTTTGTGTTATGTATTTTTTCATTAGGGAATAGATCTCGGGTTCAAGCACATGAAAGTGTATCGAATCGATAGTCATTTGCTAGAATTACAATTAATCGGCATTAATGTATTCATTTATCATAAACTGATTGATGGTTGATGATGTCGATATATGGTTATGGGAGATGGATCTTACTCGGGGAGATCCGGCTAAAATGCTACGGCTGATGGGCATCGGTGTGGTGCCTACCTGTTAAACTCCGACAGTCAAAGTTAGTCATCGGAGCTAATATAAAAATCGTGCAAGAGATTGGGGGTGTGAGAGCATACCTCATTCTTTTTGAGATGAGCTCTTATGTAGATGTTTGGGGAGATCTGTCGTATGTACGGAGGAAATCACTTCCATGGTTAGCCACTTAACCTGCCTTCTTACCTCTAATCACATTTAATATTTGGCGTTGTTACAGAATATAGCTGCTGTAATTAGGTGTATATTAGCTGGCTTAATTAGCTTAATTCTAGGTTTCCTAATTATATAGTTTCCTTAGATAGTTTCCTTATTTTGTATAAATATGTGTATCTTGTTTCAATGTTAGTAAGAAATATACAATTCTTTTCATCTAAAATAACATGGTATCAGAGCATTAGGATTTCGAAATTAGGGTTTTGTTTTGGGTTTCTTGCATAAACACAAAATAGGGTTTTGTGTCTTTTAGGGTTCCAATTTTTTGGTAACCCTATTTGGAGTAGCCCTTCATCCTCACCGCCTGCCCAGAAGAGAAGCCCAGCCGCCGACCAGCGCTCGCCCGGAGTCCGGTGTCCAGAAGACCCGCGAGTGAGCCCCACGCGCCGCCGCAAGTTTTCTGGCTTTGAGGGTTCCATTTTTTGGAAATCCTATTTGGAGGAGTTCTTTATCCTCACCACCTGTCCAGAAGAGACGCCCAGCTGCCGATCTACGCTAACCCGGAGTCCGGTGTCCAGAAGACCCGCACGTGAGCCCCACGCGCCGCCGTGTGTGTAAGCGCGTGAAACCCACGCGCCACCCTGTTTGGCCAGTGTTCTTTTCCGGTTCCAGTGGTTCTGTTCTGATTTGTGTTCGTCAAGGTTTGTGCTTGTTGCCTTGTTGAAGATTCTTGGTTTTGTCTTTGTGGTTGCTATCTTGCCTTTGTGTTTGCTGCCTTGTATCTCTATTTAGGAGTTATGGCTGAGAAAAAATCTGTGGTTGTGTCGGATATGGTGCCCGTGATGTCTAAAATCACGAACCATAAGCTAAATGGCTCGAATTATTTGGATTGGAGTAAGACCGTTCGACTTTATCTTCGGAGTATTGACAAAGATACTTATTTGACTGATGATCCTCCCAACAATGATTCGAAGCAGACATGGCTCCGAGAAGATGCTCGCTTATTCCTGCAGATTCGAAACTCTATTGATAGCGTGGTGATTGGCTTGATTAATCACTGTGAATTTGTTAAAGAACTGATGTATTATTTGGATTTCTTGTATTCTGGCAAAGGGAACGTTTCTCGCATGTATGAGGTGTGCAAAGCATTTTATCGTGCATAGAAACAAAATCAGTCCCTTACGACTTATTTTATGGCATTTAAGAAAATTTCTGAGGAGCTTAATATGTTGTTGCCTTTTAGCACTGATGTAAAGGTTCAGCAACACCAACGAGAGCAAATGGCTATCATGAGTTTCCTTGCTGGCCTTTCCTCTGACTTTGAGACTGCTAAGTCACAGGTTCTTTCTGATTCTAAGATCTCCTCTTTACATGAATTTTTTAGTCGAGTACTCCGCACAGAAGGTACTCCGTCGGTTCAACTCAGTGGTGCTTTAGTGAGTCGAAATAATAATTATGAGCCTGGACGACCAACCAATCAGCGTGGAAACAAAAGAGGAAGTTCACAAGGGTTTGAAACTCGGCCACAGAACTCTGGAGGAATTGTGTGCAATTATTGTCACAAGCCTGGACATATGAAGCATGAATGTAGAAAGCTTCAGTATAAGAATCAGAGAGCTCATTCGGCCCACGTTGCATCTGCTAATGATAATTCAGAAAAATCAGTTCTTATCTCTGCAGATGAATTTGCCAAGTTCTCACAGTATCAAGAATCACTAAAGTCTTCATCTCCTTCTATCACTGCCATTGCTGATTCAGGTAAATCAAATGCGTGTCTTATTTCCTCATCCTCCAAATGAGTCATTGATTCTGGTGCCACAGATCACATGACAGGTAATTCTAATCTTTTTTCTATGTTTAAGTCACATACTTCCACTTCTACTGTTACTTTAGCCGATGGGTCACCATATTGTGTTCGTGGGTCTGGCACGATTACTCCTACCCCTCTGCTTCCTCTGTCGTCTGTCTTACATTTACCTAATTTATCTTTTAATTTGATCTCTGTAAGCCAGCTTACTCGCAATCTTAACTGTTGCATCTCATTCTTTCCTGATCATTGCTTATTTCAGGATCTTATGACGAAGAAGATTATTGGTAAAGGACATGAGTCTGGAGGCCTCTACATTCTTGACACACCAATACCTCAATCTGTTGCTTGCTCTGGTGTTACATCTCCCTTCGAGGCTCATTGTCGGTTGGGTCATCCATTTCTTCCTTTGCTTAAGAAGCTTTGTCCACAATTTCGTGAGGTGTCTTCATTAAATTGTGAGTCGTGTCAGTTTGCAAAACACCATCGTCTTAGTTCGAGTCCAAGAGTCAATAAACGTGTTAGTGTTCCTTTTGAATTAGTTCATTATGATGTTTGGGGTCCTTGTCCTATTTTGTCTAAACCTGGATTTAAGTATTTTGTTACTTTTGTGGATGATTATTCTCGTGTAACTCGGTTCTATTTAATGAAAAGTCGTTTTGAGTTGTTTTCAATTTTTTGTGCATTTTGTGCTGAGATTAAAACTCAATTTAATGTTTCAATTCGTACTTTGCGAAGTGATAATGCCAAAGAATATACGAAAACTTTGTTTCAAACTTATATGGCTCAGAATGGCATGCTTCATGAGACTTCTTGTGTTGATACTCCATCTCAAAATGGAGTAGCAGAACGAAAGAACAGACATCTTCTTGAAACTGCACGAGCCTTATTATTTCAAATGGATATTCCTAAACTTTTTTGAGCCGATGCAGTTTCTACAGCATGTTTTTTAATTAACCGCATGCCCTCATCTGTTCTTCATGGAGAGATTCCTTACAAAATTCTTTTTCCCAACAAGTCTTTATTTCCTGTTGATCCTCGGATATTTGGTAGCACTTGTTTTGTTCGAGATGTTCGTCCGTATGTAACCAAATTAGATCCCAAGTCTTTGAAGTGTATCTTCCTTGGTTATTCTCGTCTTCAGAAAGGTTATAGATGTTATTGTCCTAGTCTTAACAAATATCTTGTCTCCATTGATGTTACCTTCATGGAAGACACACCCTATTTTCCGTCTTCTCCTCCTCCCGCACATCAGGGGGAGGATGATGATTTGTTAGTCTATTCCATCACATCCTCTGGACCTGTATCGGAACCCGCTCCTATCAAGCCTCCTATTCTTCAAGTCTACTCAAGGCGTAAACCTCTCGATTCATGTCCTGCCTCTGCTCTTTCGTCATCAGATTCAGTCCCGAGCGATGATCTTCCTATTGCGTTACGCAAAGGTAAACGCCAATGCACTTATCCTATTTCTTCTTTTGTTTCTTATAACTGCTTGTCGTCTTCCTCTTGTTCATTTATTGCATCCCTTGATTCTATTACTATTCCTAAAACCGTTCATGAAGCAATATCTCATCCTGGTTGGCATAATGCAATGATAGAAGAAATGAATGCTTTAGATGACAATGGTACTTGGAACTTGGTCGATTTACATTCCAGGAAACGGGCTATAGGATGCAAGTGGGTGTTCACAGTTAAGGTCAATCCAGATGGGTCAGTTGCTCGATTGAAAGCCCGTCTTGTCGCTAAGGGATATGCTCAAACCTATGGAGTGGACTATTCTGACACTTTTTCTCCTGTTGCTAAATTGACATCTGTTCGGTTGTTTATATCTATGGCAGCTACTCACCATTGGCCTTTGCATCAACTCGATATCAAGAATGCTTTTCTTCATGGTGATCTTCAAGAGGAGGTGTATATGGAGCAACCTCTTGGTTTTGTTGCTCAGGGGGAGTCTGGGCGAGTTTGTCATCTTCGAAAGTCTCTGTGTATGGTTTGAAACAGAGTTCTCGTGCTTGGTTTGGAAAATTTAGTTAGGCTATTGAAAAGTTTGGGATGATAAAAAGTAAGTCTGACCATTCTGTGTTCTACAAATAATCAAAAGCTGGTATCATTCTTTTAGTTGTGTATGTGGATGACATTGTTATTATTAGAAGTGATACTACAGGAATCTCATCCCTTAAGTCTTGCTTTCATACTCAATTTCACACGAAGGACTTGGGGATGCTAAAGTATTTCTTGGGTGTTGAAGTCACAAGGAGTAAAAGAGGTATCTTTCTATCTCAGAGAAAATATGTCATTGACTTATTAACTGAGACAGGAAAATTGGGAGCAAAGCCTTGTAGTGCTCCAATGACTCCGAACATGCACCTCAGAGGAGATGGGGAACTATTTGAAGATCCTGAGAGATATCGAAGGTTGGTTGGAAAGCTGAATTACCTTACAGTGACTCGTCCAGATATTGCATATTCTGTCAGTATTGTTAGTCAGTTCATGTCATCCCCAACAGTTCATCATTGGGCAGCATTAGAATAGATTTTGTGTTACTTGAAAGGAGCACCTGGACGTGGTATCCTATATACAAATCATGGACACACTCACATTTAATGTTTCTCAGATGCCGATTGGGTAGGTTCCAAAGTGGATAGAAGATCCACATCAGGCTATTGTGTTTTTGTTGGAGGAAATTTGGTCTCATGGAAAAGTAAGAAGCAGAATGAAGCACATTGAAATTGATTGTCATTTTGTCCGCGAGAAAATTCAGCAAGGTTTGATTTCTACAGGATATTTGAAGACTGGAGAACAATTAGGGGACATCTTCACAAAAGCTCTAAATGGGGTTCGGGTTGATTATCTTTGTAACAAGTTGGGCATGATTAATATCTATGCTCCAACTTGAGGGGGAGTGTTACAGAATATAGCTGCTGTAATTAGGTGTATATTAGCTGGCTTAATTAGCTTAATTCTAGGTTTCCTAATTATATAGTTTCCTTAGATAGTTTCCTTGTTTTGTATAAATATGTGTATCTTGTTTCAATGTTAGTAAGAAATATACAATTCTTTTCATCTAAAATAACAGGCGTGAATAGTTCGGTCGGCTATTTAAAGATGGCCTTACCCAAGTAATTTTTTTGTACTTTTCCTATACATGTGTGAGGTGTCAAATGTAATTTGTGATCATGAAAAAGTACATAATGATCTCTGATATACTGCGCGAGTGTCAGATTTTCAAGTCAGAATACACTGCATTGTTATGATCGGGAGACCTGAAGTGTCACCCCGGTTCCCAGGAAGTCCACTCTGATTCCCCGGTCTCGTCATCTAGTTCATGGTCAGTGTGGCCCGATCTAATATCATTTTTAAACTCTAAACCCGATCCATCATTAGGAGGAGCCACGATACCCGACCTGATCTGGAAATACCCGATCAGACACGTGTTGCTTTCTAATGGGTAGTTGGTTTTTATCCTCTTCAGTTGCCCATTGGGAAACCAAATTGCAAGAGAATTTTTTCAAGTACTAAATTTTTTCTTGATCGGGTTAACAGTGTTCGCTGTAGGGGATTTTTGTTTCGATCGGTGTCAACAATGGTTTGGGGCGTGACATGACTGCCTATCAGTTCCATAAATGGAACGAGCGGCTGTGCGTAAATGGCTTCACGTTGCTCGAGATGACAGGTGTCCTCTTGGAAGATGTGATCGAGGTGACGTTGAGGGAGGCAATAATTACAGTGACGTCATCCGTACTGATGTCCGTCGATTTTGGACACGCGGCCCTCTCATCGACTGGCTTTGCTATTTGAAGGCTATAAAAGGAAAAGAAAAACGCGTCTTTCCCATTTCATTTCATCTTTCCATCTTTTAAACTTCTTCTCTGGGAAAGTTTACAATGCCGTCGGAGGAACGTTTGGGATTTTTCCTTTCTATTTTCCTCGTTTTCTCGAGTTTTAAACTGATCAAAGGTATATTCTACCCTTCCTCTCAGTTTTTACCGTTCATTTGCGTTTGTTTTCCTTTTCTGTGGGTTGGGTAGAAATCTAGGATTTTTTTCTGAGTTTTCAGGCGAAATTCTTTGAATTTTTCGGCGAGGCTTCGAAGTTTGTAACTTTCGATTTTCCATAAAGGTTTTTGATCGGGTGACCTATCAGGATAGAGGGTCAAGGCAGTAGGCATCAATGACATCATTCTGCAGTTCGTTCTGATGATGAGCCTTCCACATCGGGGTCTTCCTCTGATGCTACTGATGTTGACCCGATTAGGACTTTACATCCTCTCGTTTTCAAGGATCAGGGGGTCGGAGATCCTCTACTCGATCCACCATTTCCTTTTGTTCATATAAACCTTTTGAGGGAAGACGAAGAGTCCAGGATTCGAACCAAGTATTTTATCCCCGATTCTGTTAGGATTCGTATCCCAGGCCCTGAGATTCGGGTCACGGATAGTTTGCCCGGCGAAGTTTGTTTTTATGAAGAGTCTTTCCTTGCTGGGCTCAGGTTTCCCCTTCAGCCCTTCATTAGGGAAACATTGAATACCATAGGGGTTTGCCCAGTCATGTTGACACCGAACTCATGGAGGGTTCTCATAGGATTCATGATTTTGTGGCGGTCAAAACAACGGGCAGTAAGTATCTCAGACCTGAAGTGCCTATGCTTTATTAAGGAGAATGCCCGCGCATCTCCGGAATGGTGGTACTTAGGGAACCGGTCTAATAGATCGGGTATTTGGGGTCTTCCATCTTCTATTAAAGAGTGAAAGAACAAGTTTTTCTTTGTGAGCGGGGTAGGATGGGAATTTGGTGATGGCGAGGAACCGACCTTCCCTATTCCCCGATAATGGTCTCCCCAACCAGGTTTTGTATTTTGCTTTCTCAGTTAGTCTCTATATATTTTTTATTTGAAGACTTTTTTTTTTCTATAATATTTTAAGATAATGGTTTTGTTTTTTTAGCAAGGAAATTCCCTCGCTGCCCTACTCTACCCTATTCTGTTCTTGAGAAGTTTCAGGTGCTCAAAGATACTGTTTGGGAGTGGAGTCACTTAAGGTCGAGTTTCGCATATAGGGACCATTTTTTGTGGCATCAAATTCCTTCAAGACTTTCTCCTTGACTAGATCGGCATTATCGTGACCGTACCATTGACGATCAACTGATCGGGCCCTTTATTTGTCAGTCAAGAAATTTTGAGATCGGGGAGAGATCCTTAGCTGACGAAGATAGGATTTTGGAAGAGATCAGACATAAAAAAAGCAGGAAGTGGGCCAGGAGAAGAAGGGGAGGAGACACTGAAGAAGGTACACCGATCTTCATCACTTCATCTCTTTCTGTTTTGAATTTTTTCCTTTTGGTCTATACATAAAATCCTTTATTGCGGATATGTTTGATATGGATGACGTTCTTGCGGTGGCCGATCCAAGCCAGAACCCGACGCCTCCTCCGGCTGCTCGGGAGGCTGGTGAAGGTAGTAAACCAATTAGAAGGCACAAGAAACGTCGGCAAGAGCACGCACCCAATCCTCCGATCCCTCTTTCCTCCGATCAAAATGCTGAGGTTGGCGAAACTGGAGTCAGGGCTATGGCCACCTGAGCTCCTACCGAAGAATGGCTGAATATGGGAGCGTGATCTTCATCGGCTTTATCTATTCCTGGGCTGGGAGGTGACAGCTCATTTGCTATTGATAGCTAGGCCTGTGTCAGGCTCATGAATGGGATCTTTATGGAGAATGACCAGCCCTTCATGAAGAACATGCATTTCAGCAACTTCACAGAATATTTTGCCTTACTGCTATGAGGGTAATGTCACTTTTTGGGGGATACATCAGTTTAATTTTCTCCAAAATCTAACTATTCTTCTTTTTCGCAGAGTGCTTTGGCCGGATTTCATGCCATAAATGAGTACAAAGAGGCATGGAGATTGAAGGTTGTTGCTGAAGAGGAGCTCGGGGTGTCCAGATAAGAGATTGATTGTCTGGCGAAGGTTGTCGAGGATGAAAAGGCGGCCATGGTCGAAGCGGGTGCAGTGGCCAAGGCTAAGGAAGAGATGCTCTCGAAGAAGGTGGCTGATCTTGAGGTCGAGTTGATCAAGGCTCGAGATGTAGAAAAAGAAGCTCGGGAGAAGAGGGTTTCCGACTACAAAGCCTCTGATGAGTTTAAACGTTATGTGATAGGCAAGGCGGGTGGTTATCTGGTCCAGGGTTTTGATGCTGCCCGTGATTTGGTGGCCGAGCTCTTCCTAGATATCGATCTGTCGAAGGTCGCCATCCAAGAGGTTTAAGCTCTTAGATTGGCTCGTAAGGCAGCTACTCCAGAGGAGGCAACCTCTTTTCGACACGGTGACTCAGCGACCCCCGAAGCTTCTCTTCCAGTGACACCAAGGCCTGCCCAAAATATGGAAGCCGATGAATCTGTTACCCCGACCAGTCGTGACGAAACTGGTAATATTGACTAGTTGTTTTTCGAATTTTTTAATGAAATAGACTTTGTCTAATTAAACTTTACTTTTTTTTTTAATCAATGTAGAAACTTTATGTAATCAGGGTTATTTCCCCCTTTTGAATGAAAACTTTTTGTTGTTCATGTAGTTATCCTTGCCCCCCAGGTCAGGTTATAGTTCTATCTAAAGCTTGACCTTTTTGCCTTAGAAATTTGCGCTTTGTTTTTTTGTTTTTGTGGATTGTTCTAGATACCGTAGTATTTGAGGCGAAACTCTTTCTTTGACTGATCAGGTCAGGAACATTTCATGTCCCCCGATCTCCATGATCGATTTCAATGAAATTCTATTTTCCATTGGCCCAACATCCTTTGGGATTTATGGATTGTAGATTTCTTTTTCGAGTTTGGAAAAGAGAAACAATTTATAAGTAAGACAGTTTATTAGTGAGTTCTGCAAAATAGTACACCGATTAGCATTACTTGGCAAAATTTTCAAAAAATGGGTATTACAATATAAGAGATAGGATAAAAGCATATAAAGTAAACAAAATATGATGTTCATTGAGGATAATCAGGAATTTATACGTCTTTAAGTGATTGGGTCACTAACAAAAATAAAAAAAGGAAACATCCCTTTCTGTTGGTTCCAATCCCGAGCCCTAACTATTCTAACTACTGGCTTCTACCTTGCTCCCTTTTTCATTTTACTAGTAGTATTTCTTAAGGTGAGTGGCATTCTACGGGCGCTTCAATTATTTGCCATCGAGTTCATTAATCTAGTACGTTCCTTGTTGGGTGAAGTGCTGCACTTTGAATGGTCCTTCCCAGTTTGGTTCGAGCTTGTTTGGGTTAAAGACTTTATTGAAAACGAGGTCACCAGGTCAGAAATGTTGACTTTTGACATTCTTGTTATAAGCTCGGGCCATCTGTTGTTTGTAGGTTGCTATTCGAGCTCGGGTAGCTTCTCTTTTTTGTTCGAGCATGTCCAAGTTGAATCTTAATTCCATTTCATTCAAGTCGGGGTCAAAAGACTCGACTCGATGGGAGGGAATGCCGATTTCAACGAGAATTACTGCCTCTGATATGTAAGTCGGAGAGAATGAGGTTTCTTCGATCGGGACACGGCTTGTCGTGTGGTAGGCCCATAACACTGATGGAAGGTCATCAACCCACTGGGACTTTAATTGATCAAGTCTTTTTTCTAAAAATTGAATGATGGTTTTATTAGTCGCTTCGACCTAACCGTTAGCTTAGGGGTGATTAGGTGAGGAGAAATTGTTGTGGATACTGAGTTCTTGACAAAGATGTCGGAAGCCATTGTTGTTGAACTGGGTGCCATTGTCAGCGATCAGAACTCTTGGGATACCGAAACGACAGATAATGCTTTTCCAGATGAAATTACGGATATTGCTCTCGGTTATCTTTGCGAGTGGTCGCGCTTCCACCCATTTTGTGAAATAGTCGATTGCGACCACCAAAAATTTCTTTTGATCCTTTGATCGAGGGAGTGGGCCAACAATATTGATACCCCACTAAGCAAATGGCTATGGGCTGGAGATCGGGACGAGTTCAGTGGGTGGCTGATGGGGGATCGGGGCGAAGTGCTGGCATTTGTCGCATTTTCGAACGAAATTAGTGGCGTCTTTCTCCATGTGAGGCTAGTAGTAACCTTGTCTGGCAGCTTTTTTGGCAAGAGATCGGCCTCCCACATGATTGCCACATATGCCCTTATGAATTTCTCTCAGGATGTATTCGGCTTCATCGAGTTGCATGCACCTGAGGTATGGGCCAATGAAAGATCGTCGGTAAAGACTCCCGTTTAAAATGCAATATCGGGCTGCCTTGCTTCTAATCTTTCTTGCCTCTCCTTTATCGGGTGACAGGATTCCTAATATGATATATTTCATTATTGGATCTATCCATGACGGATTGGGCTCTATTGAAAAAACTGGTTTATCCAAAATGTCGATGGATGGGTATTCGGCCAACTTAATGGCCATTGATCTTGGAAGGTCAGATCGGATTGCCAACGCCAGGTTTGTCAAGGCATCAGCATGACAATTTTATTCTCAGGGGATTTGTTTAATGGAGATGTGGTTGAATTGGCTGAAAGCCTCATTTGTCTTATTCAGATAGCTCTGCATGGTTGGTTCCTTTGCAACGTAGCTTCCATTGACCTGATTAACGAGTTGCGAATCACTGAACACATGTAGATGCTGAACAGATAGATCGGCAGTCATTTGGAGTCCTGCTAGTAAAGCTTCATACTCGGCTTTATTGTTGGTTGCTTTGAAGCATAGCCGTAACGCTAACTCTATTTTTTCTTCTTCAGGGGATGACAATACTATCCCTGCCCTTGATCCCTTTGAGTTAGAGGAACCGTCCACAAACAAGCTCCAAACTTATCGGGGTGACTGTTGCTTTTTATCCTTTTTGGAATGAGGAATTTGATCGGTCACAGGGACTTCCAAATTATTGGTTGATTCTCTGATTTGTGTTTCGGGTGTGAATTCAGTAACGAAATTGGTCAACATTGCTCTTTTATTGCCAGACGTGGTCGGTATTCAATGTCAAACTCGCTTAATTCAGCGGCTCATTTGACCATTCGCCATGAAGTCTTAAGTCGGTGCAACACATGTTGTAGGGGTTGATTTGTGAGAACAACCACTAGATGAGCCTGAAAATATTGTCTAAGCTTTTTGGCAGAAACCACTACTGAAAAAACAATTTTTCTAGGTAAGGGTAATGGCTTTCGGCACCGATCCGTACTTTACTGACGTAGTAGATGGGCTTTTGGACATTCTGGACTTCCTTGATGAGAACTGAGCTAACAACAGTGGGGGAGACACCTAAGTAAAGGTATAGGGTTTCTCCTTGATCGAGTTTTGCAAGTAGGGGTGGTGGTCCCAAATATTGCTTTAACTGTTGGAATGTTGTTTCGCAGGTCGGTGTCCAGCAGAATTTTTTGTTTCCCCGAAGGGCATTGAAGAATGGAAGCCCTTTTTCGGAGGATTTTGAGATGAATCTGTTCAGTGCGGCTATTCGGCTTGTGAGTCACTGGATAACTTTCATCGACTTCGGGGAGTCTATATCCAAAAGTGCTTGTATTTGATTGGGGTTTGCTTTAATGCCCCTTTTTGTTATCAAGAAACCAAGAAATTTTTTGGATGAAACTCCAAAAGAGCATTTCGTCGGGTTGAGTCTCATGCCGAACTGTTTCATAATTTCGAATGCCTGGGCAAGGTGTCGGATATGATCGGGAGCTTTTAAACTTTTGACGAGCATGTCATCAATGTATACTTCCATGGTGGACCCGATTAGTGGCTTGAACATTTTGGTTACCATTCTCTAGTAAGCTGATCTTGCGTTCTTTAACCCGAAAATCATTTTGGTATAGTAAAACATACATTGGGCAGTATGAAGGCCGTTTTTTCTTGATCTGCTGATGAAGCAAAATCTGATTGTAACTCGAATAAGCGTTCATAAAGCTCAACAGCTCATGACCGACCATAACATCAACTAACTGATCAATTATGGTGAGAGGGAAACTATCTTTTCCGCTCTTTTTTTTTTTAACAACACAGTTGGAAAGCCAGTTCGGGTAGAAGGTTTCTCGTATAAATCCGACTTTCAAAAGTTTTTGGACTTCCTCCTATTGATGGGTCAATGCCTGGCATGTTGTCATACCCCCAAGCGAAAATATCCTAATTGGCCCTTAAAAAGGCTGACAGCTCAGCTTTAATGTGATCGGATAAATGTGCGCCTATTAAGACTGTCTTGGACTGGTCGGTGGGATGAACCTAGATCTCTTCCAGATCGTCGAGCGGGGTTGAACATGGGCTGCTTTCGTCCCTGAGATCTTCCATTCCAGGTTCAAACCCTGCTAATTGCTATATCAGCTGATCAGTAGTTTGTTCTCCCGGTCCGTTTTGATGCCAGGTGCTCGATGAAGGGTCGGTTGGGTAGAGGGGAAGGTGGGGGCGGGAGCTGCTGTAGGATCGGGTGGACTGCCTCTTGTGCTGATGTAATGTTAAAACACGTTCTAGCTATGGCTTGATCGCCCTTTACTTCCCCCGTCCCATGTATATTGGGAAATTTCATGGATAGGTGTAGGGTAGAAGTGGTGGCACTGAAGTCATTCAAAGATGGCCTTTCACGGATCACGTTGTATGCTGTAGGATAGTCAACAACAATAAATTGGGTGTCTCGGGTAGCCTATTGGGAGGTTCACCAATGGTGATTGTGAGATTAGCCCATCTAAGGGGGTTCACCGAAGATCCATTGAACCCTAATAGAGGGGTCTGTATTGGTGAGAGATCAGACAACTTCCTTTCCATTCTTTCGTAAGTAGTGACGAAGGGAATGTCCGTCGAACTCCCAATGTCTACAATAATTTTGCAAACTTCAAAGTTAGCAATGACAGCTTTAATGACCGGGGCGTCATCATGAGGCAGATGGACACCCCCAACTCTTCTTGGGAGAATGTAAGCAGGCCATATCGGGGAGGTGTCATGTGAGTGAGGTAACACATGTGGTCAGGTGGGGTTGACCGGGCTGTTCGGGCGTAAGCTTTTTGGGTGGAGTTACTTTCTCCAGCTAGGGTGAAGCCACCATAGATCGTGTCGATGACTCCCACAAGACGTTGTCGTAGATCGTGTTGCTTTTGGTTTTGATTTGCTATGGCTGTCTGGCCATTTTCTGCTTCCGCCTGATCGATGGACTCCTTTAAATACCCCTTTTTTATCAGGCTTTCGATCTCATTCTTTAGTTCATAGCATTCTTCTATGAGGTGACCATGATCCTGATGAAAGGCGCACCATTTATCTTTATTTCTCTTTTTCGGATCGGCCTTCATTCGTTGAGGCCATTTTACGAACGGTTGGCCTTGAACTTCATTCAGGATGTGATTGATGGGCATTTTGAGGGGAGTGAAGTTGGTGATCCTGATCTTTATCTTTCATTTTCTGATTGTAATCCTTATTTTTATTGTCGGTATCAAACACCTCATCCACCCCGATACATTTTCTTGCCCTTTCAAGCAATTCTGTCAAGGTTTTCAGCTCCTTTTTGGCGAACGACACCTGAAGACTTTTTCTTAAGGCCTTTCATCATGGCAGTAATGACAACTCCTTCATTCAACACATCAATCTCCAGTAATGTCGAGCTGAACCTTTTAACGTAGGCCTTTAAGCTTTCGTCTTTCTCCAGATCAAGATTGAGGAAGTGAGTAGTTGGTCGCTTAGGTCGGTGGCTACTCACAAAATGGGCGATAAGGGTAGCGCTCAAACTTTGAAAAGAGTCTATAGATGAATGAGCTAGTCTCTGAAACCAGGTCCGTACAGGACCTTTTGGGTTCATCGGGAAAGCTCTGCACATGTTGGGATCGAGTAGTCCTCTCAAGTACATGTGATCTTTGCAGGCCAAGATGTGTTCCCTAGCATCTGTGGTTCCATCATAGGAATCAATGGCATGAAGTTTAAATCTCTCAGGGAGGGATTCTTGCAGGATAAAGGCAGTAAACGAGGAGGTATGATCAAGATTTTCTCGGTCAACTCGGGCATCGCAGGGAGGATTGTTTCTCCGAGTCACTGTCGTAGGTGGTCGGGTGGTTCCTACCCGAGTTTGTCTGGGTGCCGATGAACACGATCCCTGACACCTTACCGGGGCATAATCTTCAACCGGTCAGTGCCGTTGTTTCAAGTTGGTCAGTCTTCTTTATGATTGCACTTCAGAACTGCTATCTTCGCCCTCTTGATGGAGGGCATGAACATTTTCCAGATTGATAGGGAGGGCAGAGCGGTGACTCTCTAACGCCACCCGTCGCTGTTGAGAGATGTGGTTGTGTTCTATGATCCCTCTTGGGGTTGGAACATTTTGAGTATGAGGAGGAATATTCACTGGGGAGTGATTATAAACTCCGTTTGACATAAAAAGCTCCTGTTGGCGAGATAAAGTCCGAATGATGGAAGTCATCTTCTCCATCTGCTTCTACATGTAGAATATTTGAAGTTGGACCAGGTCGTTGATCGATGAAGACTCAATCTCATTTTGGGATGGAACATTCTCAGGGAGAATCACTGGTTGAGATTGTTCAATAACTGGTGAAGGGTCAACCGATGGGATTGATCCTGTGAGAGGGGCGGGAGTAGCGATAGGAGCTTGACCACTGGGAGGTGGAGGCGCAGTGTGGACTCTGGCAATCGTGAGGTCATCCTCATTGTGGATTCCAGAGCGTGTAACCACCATGTTGGTTTGAGGGGGACGTATTTTTGAAGAAAGAGCACCAAAATTAAGATTTTTCGGGCCCTACGGTGGGCGCCAAATTGATGATGTCGATATATGGTTATGGGAGATGGATTTAACTTGGGGAGATCCGGCTGAAATGCTATGGCTGAAGGGCACCGGTGTGGTGCCTACCTGTTAAACTCCGACGGTCAAGTTAGTCATTGGAGCTAATATAAAAATCGGGTAAGAGATTGGGGGTGTGAGAGCATACCTCATTCTTTTTTAGATGAGCTC
Source organism: Hamamelis virginiana (assembly GCA_017140935.1). Classification (NCBI taxonomy): domain Eukaryota; kingdom Viridiplantae; phylum Streptophyta; class Magnoliopsida; order Saxifragales; family Hamamelidaceae; genus Hamamelis; species Hamamelis virginiana. Next base: position 59,643 of record JAESVK010000171.1, on the reverse strand, counting down.
TTATGTAGACGTTTGGGGAGATATGTCGTATGTACAGAGAAAATCACTTCCATGGTTAGCCACCTAACCTGCCTTGTTACCTCTAATCACATTTAATATTTGGCGTGAATGATTCGGTCGGCAATTTAAAGATTGCCTTACCCAAGTAATCAGGGGCGAAGTCAAGAATTATGTTCAGGAGGGGCGAATTTTAATTGATTGTTACTACTTTATCCTAATCCAAAAAATAAAAAATAATTTTGTACAAATTTTTTTATTTGGTTAGATTAATGTAAAAAAAATTGTAAAAATTTATGATCTATTAATATTTGTTAAAACACATTTCATTTCAATATATTTATAATTGTCCTCGATGGAGCCTATCTTTTGAAAGCATTGTAAGATGGCTTCATCATTAACGCAATCAAATGCCTCTTTCTCAATAAATACAATTAAGTCTAATCAATTGATCTCCTATTTTGTTACATAAACAATTATTTACAATCTTTAATTATAGTTGAAAATTCTCCCTCCAAATTGGTAGTAGCAACTGGAATAGGGAGGAAAAAAAAATATATCCAAGAGATCTTGACTTTAGAGTTTTCTAATTTTATAGCATGAGGTGCTTGAGATTTTAAAATTTCATTGTTTATTTGTTATGTTAAAAAGAGTCTCATACCTAGTGGTATAAAGAGTTCGAATTTGCTAATGATATGGACTTGGATCACCATGAAGTGATCCACCGTTGAGATGACGCCACACAACGCCTTGAGATGATCTAAAGATCCTTAGTTATTTGTCTTGACTTTGGCATTAAAGGACAAAAAAGAAAAAAAAAAAAAAAAAAACATAGCAATAATCCTATGTTTCTCACTCATTTTTTGAGCAATAATCATGGTGATCCAACGACCAATTTTTAAAAAATTGTCACCGTAAAAAACAATGACTATTCAATTCATCAAATTATCATCATTTTTTCGTGGACAATTTTTTTTTTCTAGAATTGATTGTGGAATCACTGTGATTTTTGGCAAGGCCTGATACACATAAGAGAGTCTCTAATTTAATGTCAATTTTTTAGAATTTGTTTTGCAACTAGCCATATGGGGATCTATTAGCATTTCAGTATTTTTGTTATTTCTAAAATTGGCTCAAATCTTTTGATTTTCTATTGATTTTTTACTTTTTAGTGTAGTCTTAGTGTAGGTATGGCCAAATTAGAACCATTATTACTTGGTGATCTAAGTATAGATCACCAAAAATTTATGTTAGGGACTTATGGATATATAATCCAAATAAAAATAAACAAGAAAAAAGATGGATATGAAAGTAATATGAAGGAGTAAAACTAGAATTGAGGGGAGGCATATATAAAACTTTAAATTTTTATAAAGTATAAAAAAAAATTAAAAAATTTTTTCGGGGGGGGGGGGGGGGGGCATACGTGACCTTGCCCTTGCAAGTAATCATTTCGTACTTTTCCCATACCTGTGTTAGGTGTCGGATATACTTTGTGATCATTAAAAAGTACGTAATGATCTCTGATGTACTATGCCAGTGTCAGATTATCAAGTCGGAATACACTGCATTGTTATGATCGGGAGATCTGAAGCGTCACCCCGGTCCGTGGGAAGTCTACCCTGATTCCCCGGTCTCGTCATCCAGTTCATGGTCAGTGTGCCCCGATCTAATATCATCCTTAAACTCTATACCCAATCCATCATTAGGAGGACCCACGATACCCAACCTGATCGGGAAATACCGATCAGGCACGTGTCACTTTCTAAGGGTAGTTGGTTTTCCCGATCAGGCACGTGTCACTTTCTAAGGGTAGTTGGTTTTTACCCTCTTCAATGGTAATTGAAAAACCTAAATACCAACTTTCGCTGGACATGGTCTCCTTAAAGTAAGCCAGGACAAATTAGCTTCAGCTGCGTTTTTAGCACGTAATTTAAATGAAATAAAGTAAGAAACTGGTATGTGAAATATCATTGACAAATTATTTACCAACTTATGAGGCTCGTAATCAATTATTACTCACAAGTCACAACGGTACAGGTTGGCACGTGAATTTCATACAATCATTGAGAAAGTTGGTTGTACAATAATTTAATTAATATTGAAAACTGTGCTCCTTCTCATTTGGCCTACGAGCTAGGTTGTCCTACTTTAGTCCGTGAATCGAGTATTTATTTGGCCACAAAATGAGATGAATTAGGAACCAGCTAGCTGTCATAATCATCAATCATCAACCATCAATCATCATTCATGTCAATACTGTGCATGTAAAATTTGATTTGTAATTGTTCTTGACTCATAGCTTTTCCCCTACCTTTTTCATACAACTAGAGGCACATATATACTATGCATGTATTTTTTTTTTTTTTAAATTAGAATAAAAATAATTTTTAGTTAATATAATTGTAAGATTATATTAATTAACTATCATGAAAGGATGATTGTGTAATATCAAATGATTTGAAATTAATAAAAAAGCATGTGGTGAAATTAAATTTTGCAATTTTCAATTTATTTGAACTTGAAGAACTCCGATGAAACTAAAACCCAAGTAGTGCAGTATTTATTTATTTATTTATGTAGCAAACTAGCACCCTAGCTAATCCATGGGTATGCGTAGCGATGGATGGGGTTTGTGGGTGATTTCATCTATCCTTCAGGATTAGTCTACTAATCTTGAAGGAGTAGTCTAAGATACTCTATGCTCGTAAAAAGAAAAAACAATTATATTACTAATTATGTCTATTGACAACTTAGAGTATCTCCAATGCTATAGCCATTTGCCTAGTCATATCATATCCATTTTTTGGATAAGAATTTTGAAGCAGAAGCTTCAACGGTATAGCCGCACCAAAACTTTAAAGCATCTCCAATATGATAAAATACATTTTTGGAGATCCAAATCTATTTTTTGGCTTTTTATGGTGAAAATGGATAACCATTTGACAAAAGGTGTTCTAAAGATGCACTATTCATTTTTTGGCTTTCTCTTTTTTTTTTTTTTTTCCAAAACCAATGACAAGTTTCCATGCAATTTTGTGTATACGTCTTGGAGAAAAATGGATCCATCCAAAACTTGATATATATATTTTGATTCACTGTCGGGGCTTCTATTTTTGCATCTTGATCTAAAAAATAAATTTGGATAGGCATTTGGATCCACCTTAGAGACGCTTTTATCCAAATTTGGATAAAGCTTTGGATCAATCCATAATCTGTCAATCACTTAAGGGTTAGTTTGTATTAACCTTTCCTAAAATCACTTTTGAAAAACAATCTCTTCACATATCTATTTAGAACTATGTTCAAACCATGTCTTCACAAATTTCATTGTAAAAGTGATTGTGCCACAATAACTTATAGTATGAAAATTATGCCAACTATCCTACCATTTCTCCAGTTATCTAGAAGTGATTATTACTCCATCTAAGAGATGGAGTGTAATTTTGAGTTTCAAAAGTGATTTTAAGAAAGTTAATGCAAATAAATCCTAAATTTTTTCGACTCTATCTCCATCGATCATTACCCCTAGTTGATGGTTGAGCCAAAAAATAAATATGATTCTATTGGAACATCTTTAACCAAATATCTAATTATAATTATTTTTACAGTAAGTAACCGAAAAATGAATATGAATAATAATAATAAAAAAAGCCATAAATGATGCTCATACGAGGCCATCACCATCACATGACAATTTATCATGATGTTAAAGGTAGTGGTTAAAGCAATTTTAAAGGTTGAGTTTAGGTAGGTTCCTAGCCAAATTGAGAGAACCCTATACTATAGTTGATCGATTGTGATGGTAGCAACATTAATTTTTCATCGTACCTCTTCTCTAGGGAAAGGAAACGAAAAAAAAGTTCATAAATATCACATAATTAAGGTCAAAAGGCATATGTCAAGTCCGATACATGGTAACTAAATATCCCTTCCCTGATGCGAAGGGAAGGAATCCTTAACAGAGGCTTTTGGGTGTTCTTGGATTTCAATTTTGAAAATAAAATTTTTTTATCTTATTTTTGTTTATTTTTTCAAAGAATAAGTGTTCTTGTTTTGAAAGAATAAGTTCACCAAATATATTTTCTTAGAGTGCTCTCTCTCTCTCTCTCTCTCTATATATATATATATTAAATTTTAAAGACTGGAAATTAGTAGTCAAATATGTTTTTATTATTTTTTTTTGTTTTTTTTTTTTATTTTCTATTTTTTGAATTTTAAAAATAAGCATATGTTTTCGGGGCCAAACATGGATGCTTTTAAAGTTGTAAATAATTATCGAGATGTCTAATCAAACCATTCAATTACTCAAAAGGTGGAGCTTGTAATTTTTTTTTTTTTTTTTTTAATGGTGTGGGCAAAGTAACATATTAAATATAATGGCTATTACTTTGCAAACTGATTAATAATTTTCCATATGGTAAACTTAATATGTCTAAACAGGATGAGCTATGGTGTAAATTATTATTGTTAGAAAGAGGACCATTGAGTAATTTTAATTGATGGGAGGCTCAATAGTAGTTCTATTTTATAAATACAATAAATTTTGATGGGCCGTTATTACAAATTGGGCACACGAGAAATTAGAACTGTGCAAAAATCCACTCAATCCGGCGTTGAACGGCTCAACCCAAGCCGACGCAAATTAACCAACTCGTGCGGTTTGAGTGGATTGATGGGGCAAGTTAGTGTTGAGGATGGAGAAAAAGTGATTGGCTCATATTTCAGCCACCACCAAAGTCAAAGAAGGTTACTTTTTTACAGCCGAAGATTTCAACCCATCAACCTTGGTAGGGTGGCTACTGCAAGTGGCTTGTTGGCTGTCTGTAGGTGACTTGTCTCCTCCATCCCAGCTATAAATAGAGCATGAGATGTGTGGCATGTGGGGTAGAAGAGAGTGTAGAGAATTAGAGAGAGAGAGAGTTGAGTTAAGAGGTTTTTTCTCCTCCTCCTTCATTTGCATTTATAATTTGTATTTTCTTCATATAGTGAAGTTACAGCAATCCATGGACATAAGCAATTACCGAACCATGTAAATCTTGTGTCTCTCTCTTGTGTGTGATTGTTTGGTGTTCACCTATGGCCCTTAGTGCATAACAGTTAGGCCAATTTTATGACCATATATATTCAGGAATGAAACCATGAATTTTTCTTGAGGGTGCCAATACTTTAATGTAGGAGTAAAGTTTTTTTTTTTTTTTTATGAAAATGGCATAAAATAGTTATTTTTATAATTCGCAAAATCGTAATTTTACAAAATATTAGTGCCAGAATTGCAATACCGTAAAAATTCATACAAATTTATTTGGCGATGATAGGTTAAATGGTTCTTCAATTCGAGTTCAATATTTCATTGTCCTAACTAGTGACCCTAAAGGGAGGGTGAATAAGGTCTAGTAAACTTTTTCTAATGCAATTATCAAATAAAATTAGAGTTCAATTCTTAAGATAATGCATATATAAGCAATAATAAATAAATAATGAGGTTAAGAGACAGAGAGATTAAATACAAGATATTAACGTAGTTCGGTACTTCTGCTTACATCCACGCCTTAAGCACTAAGCTCAAGGATTCTCAATCCACTAAAACAACCTACTTTAAGATTGAGAAGACCTTTGCACTTCAAGAGAACCAATCTCTCTCACAAGCTTGAAATAGACCTCTTATCTTCAAGCTTCTCAAGGGTTAATCCCAGACCTTTCAAGCCAAGAGTATCTTTACTACTAGCTTATAAAAGTCTAAATGATAGAAAAACTTTTGATTCATTAAAATACCCTTATAATAAATTGTAATGACAGTTATACCTTCCTATAATTTTCATTACTTAAAATCTCTTTAACTTTTTTATTATAAATCTTCTTTTTAATTACTTTGTTATTCTTAATAACTTAAAAACTACCCATTCTTTATAAAGTTTTCTTATGTGTATCATTCTTTTTTAAAGTAAAAATTTATTATGCTTTATTTGTTCATTTTTTTATATTATATTATATTCTCTCTCTCTCTCTCTCTCTCTCTCTCTCTCTCTATATATATATATATATATATATATATATATATATATATATATATATATATATATATATATATTAAAAAAATTGATTGGCCACAATATCCTATATAATTATAAAAGTAAATAAATAGGTATGATTCTAGACAATTCCACCAACGAAAAATTATAATAGTAGGGCTTTCTAATTGATTAAAGATTACTTATAAATAGTATGGAGTAATTATTTTTTAATTGAACTCAATTTCTCAAATCTTATAAAACTTCATTAATCACAACAAAAGTATTATAAATAAAATTGAAATTCTTTTACAAACACGGTCCCATAAAACTCTATCAATCTTCTTCATTCAATTGTTTTTTTTTTAATTAATAAATACTAACATATTTATAGATCAAACTCAATTGCTCAAAAAATTAAATATTATATGATTCACACTTTCTTTATTATTTTCAAGAAAAAACATATATAATTAGACTAATTATTCTACTATAGTTTTTATTTATAAATACTTATTCATCAATATATCAGACTTAATTTATCAAATAAATAAATATTATAAAATTCAAAATTTATTTCTTAGTTTCAAGAAAAAAAATGAAAAATTTATAATTATTTTAATAAATTTTGAATATTTTATCTAAATTGTATTGATCACTCCATCACTCAAAGTTGAAGTTTTTATTTTTCATTTTTTTTATAAAAAAATTATCACGTGCATCGCACGTGGTGCAATGCTAGTTACAAAGAGTTGTGTGTACAAGAATGCTTCTTTCCAAACTGAGTAGTACAGATTGATCTCACACTAAGTAGCTTTCAACGTAGAAATTAGTAGAGTTCAATAAGAAGACAAGAAATTGCTTTGAAAGCTTAAGAGTATTAAATGCTTTTGTATGTTAATAAATGGACTAGATAACCCCCAAATGGTGGGAGAAAGGGTTAAATAGGCCTTGAAGGGCATAGAGCCACTGAGGATCAAATCACTCCCATTGGTAGTTAGTAAGACCATTAAATGCAGCTAAAAAAGCTGTTTTAGAGCATCTCGATCGATCGAGGTTAGAGCTTGATCGATCGAATTAGCTGTTGTAGACAAATTTTGGCTCGAAGAACACTCTCAATCAATCTGGCATAACCCTCGATCGTTCAAGATCTAAATAGAATCCACAACCATTTATAACTACTTTTTCAATAGCTCGAATATGACTTCAATTGATCAACCTAATCAATTGAGCACAACTTGGATCGATCCAGAAGTGCAGAAATGCACTCCTATGAATTCATTGAGCCAAAGTCCAAATAAATGGTTTTAAACCAATTCTAAGGCATCTAATATGGTCAAATGAGTCCAAGCAAGGTTCAAAGAGCATTAGAATTGAGTGGGTACATATGGTCCATGCTGTGGCCAAGGAGCCTTACAAGTTTTCAATGAAAAAGCTACTTTACAGAATGTCCTAGCACTCGACTCCCCATACAATATATAAAATGCTACAATATAAGTACAAATGTACAATGAGGTTCTTTGGCACATGATGAGGGTGCTAGAGCTTGCATAAGCCTTGATTGACCTTGCTTGGGTGGCCTTGATCCTTCATGAGCTATAATGCGTACTTTTTCACGCTTGCACATAAACTAACTTGATTAAATAAGTAAGGGAGGTTTGTGATCATCAAAACCAATCCACAAGGGTAATGGATTGAAGCCGCAAGGCTAACACGCTCTGTACGAGTTTGTTAAAGTTCGTGGCTCATAGTTCAAAACAACCTATTTGAAGGTCATTCTTTTTCTGAAAATTCAATTGACTATAACTCTCTCATTTTAAACACCTTTTGAGTCATTAAAGTTTCCTGTAAAGTCTCATAATCTCGTCATGATACTCCTTCCCTTTCCTTTGGTTCCGCCCCTAACTATATTGTCGGCTTGGTTCGGTTGGTGGGTTGCATTTTTAAAAGCTCCAATGACTTGAATCAACCTGCTATATTTATATGTATTAAAAAATATAAAAATATGTATTAAAAAATATAAAAAAAAAATTCATCCAACCCACCATCTCTAAAGCACTTAAAAGTTTAAGTTCCTTGTTCTTTTTTCTTTTATTTTATTTTTAAATGCTTGGAGTTCATTCGTTAAGTCAATATTTTACGTCTAATTAAGCTCATCAATTCGAAAAAAAGAAAGAAAAAAAGAAGCAACTAAATTCAACGAAATTTAATCATCCAATTTGAACATTCTTTTAAATTGAGTTGATTTTATTAATTTCCACTCTACTAATTGGAATTTGGCAAGAATTGGGTGGCTCCTAGAGACCCAGATCGAATTCTAATCTTCATGCTTAGAACATTTCCAATGGTTACATGCAAATTAGGTGATCTAGATTCATTTTTTTGGATTACAAAAATAAAAATGCATATAGATAGAGGTACTACAATGGTCTCTTTTCTCAACCATCTTTTCCTACATCCCAACTCCTATTCTGTAGCTCCAATGTTAGCTGACATGGCTGTTTTTGCATTGATGAAAACTGAAATCTAAATTTGAATTTCAGTTTGGCAGAAAAGGGGGTACATGATCCATTTTCTGTATCATGATTCGCATCACCATTGGAGCACCAAAATCCATATCCATATCCAACAAAAAAAAAAAAAAAAAAAGAGAAAACGATTTGCATCATGATGAAATTTATATATAGTCTTTGGTAATTTATATATAGTCTTCTTTTTTTTTTTTTTGTACTTTAATTTAAAGGAATAAGGTGCACGTCACATTAGCCGAATGATGAATCTAATAACAATATACAATGAATGTAAGGTGGTCTAGCATATCTCAAAATGATTTGCGAAACTAATTATATATAGGCCTTTTTTGGATTAACTTAATTTGTCTAAAATTACATTTGAAATTACATTTGAAGAACTCTCTCTCATCTCTTTAGAATTACATCCAAACCATCTTTTTACACACACATATCGAAAGCTTGTGGTAGGTTTTATCTCCTATTTTAATTACTATTTGTATTTCTTCAACATTTCAATCAATTGATATGCATATGATCAAACAAAATTACAAAAGCACTTGTAGCCGCAGCTACGGCTTTATGTTTTTTTTTTTCCTTTTCAAACTTTAAATCCTTGAAGCATGAATAATTAATAAAAAGCAGTAATAATAATACCAAATATCAGAAATATACGAAAATTGTAAACTAAATAAAAAAATTTTATAAACACGATTGTGGAATCAAGGGGCCGGAACTGTGGCTTCACATTTAAAAAAAAAAATATTTCGATCATTTTACATCAAAAGTCATAATTTTTAACAGTGATATATGTAAAAAACGGACCATTGGATCACTATGATTTTTGGCAATCTTAAAATTTATTAAAAATTTATCTAATCCAACAGTCAAGTTTAAAAAATTTGTAATAGATTTGGCCCTAGGCACGCCGCTTCACACAACCAAGTGTAAATTGTACCTATAATAGACTTCCTGCATAAATCAAATCTATAAATAAGGTACACTTTATTCTGATTAATTTGTTCTTCATTTAATCGATGCATTTTTCTTATTATATTATTTATTTATAGATTTGCTTTAATTAGGGAGTGTTATAAGGTACACTTTATGCTAAATTGCATAAGCTGGACTGTATAAAGCTAAATGCAGAACATATTTTAAAAATTGACCAATGGATTAGATACACTTTTTATGAATGTTAAGTCTAGTACTTTGAGTGTTGGCTAATTCGGTTGTCAAATGCCTGAGTTTGTAAGTTTTCTCAAGCCCGTCATCCCTAAAAGATCTAGACTTTCCTAAAGATCTAGACTTTCAAGTTCAAGCATAAAGTGGAACGATCAAATGCCTCTTCAAGGCCTTCAAGCTCAATATTGAGTATGTATGAGGTTTAGAGCCTAGGAAGGTAAGTGTGACCTAGAACTTAAGTTATTTTTATGACTCTGGGTGGTTTAAATAGCCAAAACTACTAGGAATGGTCCAAATGTGTAAATTGGTTGAATTATATTTTAAATAATAATTTTTTGGAAATTTGCCTAAATTGGATCGATCTAACATTTTATGTAGGATCGATCCTATTTTCGTCTACATAATTGGATCGAACCAAATTATTTTACTGGATAGATCATATGGACAGAAAATTTTGGAACGATCTAGGTATATTTGTAGGATCAATCCAACTCCTGTATTTTGCAGATTTTTGAAGCACAAACTCTCAAGTGGGACTTGTGGCCAATTTTCCCTAATAACAATAGTGCGGGTAAGTGAGACATTCATGCATTCTCTCTTGGTCAATTTAAAAATTGTAGGAGTTGTATTTTGCGAAAATTATTGTTGGATTAAATGTTTTCTTAAATACATCATATTTGCAAAATATCAAGTTGATTGAATATTAAGAGTTACTTCATTCATTTATGAGAATTTTTTTTTATTAATTATAAATGTGGGTTTATAAATTTGCTGACCATTGTTATCCAATTAATGTAATATTTGGCTTACATGACATATAATAGCGGGTTCGCAAAATACAATTTTTATAAAAAGACAAAATGTCATTAAAACTTGTATAAAATTTGTGTCTCCCTTAATCTTAATACTACGTATGTGTCTATATATATATTATCTAGTGGAGATGCTAATATAAAGTGCACTTTGCGTAAAGTTGTGTCAGGTGATCTCCACAGGGCTAGTTGCATAATATATTTTGAAAAATCGACGATGGATTAGCTAGATACTCTTCTAATGAATGTCAAGTTTGTTAAAAGTCACGGTAATCTGACATTCGGTTTTTGAAAAATATCACAACAAAAAATTATGATATTTTTATATTTTGCAACTGACCCTACGTTTGTGTCAGGTGCATCTTATATTAACATTTCAGGTCTATAGTCTATACTATTATATAAAGTCTAGCGTGTCTCCTAACTCTCATTTATATATTCTCTTTCTCTTATTCTCTTTCTCATATTTAATATTTTGGTAGGACATTTTCACTTTAATGCGGTGTGAAAACATGTTCAAACCAAATGTTTGGCCAAATATTGGGAAATTCTGATAAAAGTTCACGTGATGTGGATCGTCCAGTCATCTATTACGTGGTAATCACGTAATTGAAAATTATGGCTTATGAAGTAGCTGGATATAGATAGGAGCGAGGCTACTAAGCGGGTATATTTTAATATTTTGATTAATGGATTAGATCGATATTTTTCTTATAAATGTCATGCCGAAAATCAAAGTAATACAAAGTCAACATCTCAAAATATATATTGTGAAAAACTATGGCAATTGAAAACTATCATAATTTTTTTCAGTAACATTTATGAGAATCCGACCATCGGATCATTGTGATTTTTGGCATGTACAACATGCATAAGTTAATTTACTATCTAATCCAACAATCAATTTTTCAAAATATGTATCCCATAATTACTTACAAGCTTTGAGCATATGCTCACAGTATCATTTTCCATTATTTGGTAGGTCATTTTTCTAATTATTTAAAATACATAATTCAAGACGCGTGCTCTGATTTCATACACGTTGATGAAATTAATTTACAAAAAATTTTGATCAAATAAGAGAAAACATTAAACTTTGATTGAGGTGTCTGATCAAACCATTCGATCAATTACTTAATTAAGAGCTGATATTGTTAAAATTTCTTTGTGGGCAAAGTCATATTTTATAAATAATGGGCATTACTTTGCAAATTGATGAATAATTTTTCATCTAGTAAACTTAAAGATATCTAAACGGGAGGAGGAGCTATGGTATAAATTATAAATAATACTCACTCCGTCCTATAAAAATAGGCCTCTTCCAAAAACACGCAAATTAAAAAAACTCATTAATGCATTAATTTGTGATTTTTTTTATCTTTTATTTCCAAAACTATCATTTTTTCTACAATTGCATTTGGTGTCATGTCAATGCATTCTTGGAATGATTAAAGGGTAATATGGAAAAGTTAAAAGAAATATAATTTGATTTTTTAAAATCAACTATCATTTTAGGACGGCTAGAAAAGGAAAGAAGGCCTGTTTTTATAGGACGGAGGGAGTAATTGTTAGAAAGGGAGCCATTGAGTAATCTTAATTGATGGGAGGCTAAAGAGTAGTTTTATCATATAAGGACAATAAATTTTGATGGGCCATTATGGTAAATTGAACCCACGAGAAACCACAAAGCTTGTGGGGGACCATACCCACCCTTCCTCCATTCAATTATGTTAAACTTATTTTTGTTGCTGAAATTGATAAAAATAAATAAATAAATAAATAAATAAAATTTAGAGGATATTTTATTGAGAAATTGCAAACTACATGATTTTAACATGACACTTGTCCGCCGCATGCTCTCTTAAATAGACTTTATGAGGTTCTAAAATCGGGGGCCTATAAGAAAGCAACAAAGTATTATGACTCACCAGTTAGTGAGGCTCATTTATAATTTTTAGGTCGAGTGTACTCAAGTTTACTAACTAAGAAACAACTAAGGTTGCTACACTATAAATAGGCAGGGCCGGGCCAGGTCGGATGATGGAATCATTTAGATTAAGTCTATTATTTTTTTAGGTCAATCCAGAATGACTATCCAATTTAGTCATGACACTTTAGTCTATAAATAGGCTACCGGTCCCAGAGTCCATTAATTCAATTTATCCAATTTTCTTTCATTGTCTGCATACGTTTTTTTTAGAAAGAGAGATATAAGCATTATTTTGGTTTGTTGTGTCTGCAGATTACAGTGTTTCCTCTGCAGACGAGATCATTGTATTCTGGTGAGGCAGACGTTCATCAAACTCTAAGCACTAATAGGAATGGCGTATTCAGTCTTAAGGACAAAGTGTACAACACTTGCCTTGATCAAACTTAGGAATTTTTAGATAATTTTTCCAAATAAGCGTTTTATATATATCACAAAACTCAAGTATTTTTTTTTTAACATAATAAATAAACAAAAGAATTTGAAAATCTCCAGGACCTTATAGTAAAAAATTGGACCTCCTAGTATATATAAAACTTCAAACTCAAGAAATTTTAGATAATTTTCCCGAATAAAAACTTTGAAGATTAATCAATTTTCTTGCTACCATATGCACTTAATTACAACATAATATTTCGTTATCATGATTAGCTTAAATCAACTTGTGTGCTCTTGGTGTACCCACCGAAGAAAAAGTCCATTATAAAAATATTTATTTTACTTGGTACAAATTTTCTTTTCCACTCGAGAAAGTTGGAAGAGGGTTTTTTTTTTTTTTAACCAAACCTCTCTTTTATTAATAAGTTTAAGTTGAATTTAGCAAAGTCGACATTAATTGCATTCAATAATTTAATAAAAAATTATCAAACCTTCTAGAATTATTACAAACTAATAAAATCAATGTCCAATAATGTCAAGCTGAAAGAGCTAGTAAACTATCCCCTTGACTTTCATTAATATTGATTTGCCTCCATTGGCATATTCTTGAAATATAAGGAACCTTCAATTTATGGTTTGAGTTAGGCAAAAGGAACCTTCAATTAATGGTTTGATTTGCCTAACTCTTCTTTTATAACTTTATTGTCAAGAGAATTGAAACAAATAATTAATATGGATTTTAAGACAATTTGAAGGGTTCTTTTGCTTTCAATTAAATAGTTGAGGGTCAAGGGACCACCCCAGCAAAAGTTCCCATGTGGTCTAGAATTTCTGTCCTTCAATGAAAAAGGGACCGAGCGGTGCAAAAATTAGCACGACCTACCCACTAAGTAAGGGATAGCGACTTTTTTTTAGTGGGCCAATCTTTGTGCTATCAATTTGTGGCAAATTGTACTTTTTTATTAATTAATTGAATGTCTGTTTAACTGAAAAAAAAAAAATCACATGCATTCATTTATTCACTTAATGTTAGTAAAAAAATATCTTCACGTGAATGTACTTGGCTTTCTGTCTGTTAAACGGATGTTCGGTTAGCAGACGGAATTGTGTAATCTTTCGTAAATTGATAATACATGAGTCAATATGTCACAATTGATAGTTCAATGGTGTAAAATATTTTTCGCTAATATTACAGGAGATCTATCCGTAATTTTTCCAAAAAAAAACCTTGAACTTTTATTAATGACAAGTGCATCTTGCTGAAAATAGTGGGGGCATTCAAAAATAAATAAAATAAGGGGAACTTGGTGAGAGGTCTTACTCTATAAAAGTTTAATGCAAAAAGTCCTCCTAAAATTTATTACCTTCTTAAGGTCCTAATTAAGATTTGGGTGAGACTATATACAACATACCTTTTATTATGACTAGCCCATTTTCTAAGTATAACTCATCCATTTGTTATTTTTACTAATGACAGCATTATAAAAATTTAATTAATATACTCATTTACCCATTTACTAAATACAACCCATTACATAACAGAAATACTATAAGCAACCCATAATATATCAGCATTTATAAAATGATCATATTACCCCCAACAATATATTACCCCAACACCAAACCTAAAACATATTACTCCAAATACTTTCGTTTTAGGTTTGTTTGTATATTATTGATAAACATTATATTTGGAATAAACTTGCTTCAAAACATGAAAAGAAGCGTTTAATAATCATTATAGTATGATGATGTTACGAAAAAAAAAAAAACCCTATTTCGATCGGAAAATTGAAAAAAAAAATAAAAATAAAATCGTGTTCGTGTTCTCATTCGGACTGGTACATTCGAATATGAAGCTTTAGTATTCGGTAAGTTAATGCCGAATATGTAGGTTTACTATTCGGCAATTACATATTCGGCATTAACTTTAGGAAGACTGCAAACTACATTCGATTTTTTGGAGTGGGAACATAGTGTTTCATATTTGGTATTAACTTACAAAATACTAAAGCTTAATATTCGGATTTGCCAGTCCGAATGCGAACACGAACACAAAATTTTTTTTTTTCAATTTTCTGATCAAAACAGGAGTTTTTTCGCAACACCATTATACCATAATAGTTATAAAACGCTACTTTTCATGTTTTGAAGTAAGTTTATTCCAAATATGATGTTTACCAATAATATACAAACAAACCTAAAACGAAAGTGTTGGGGGTAATACGTTTTAGGTTTAGTGTTGGGGGAAATAGGTTGCAAATAGAATGGTGTGTTGTATATAGCCCCACCCTTAAGGTATATTTCATGCGAAAAGTCCTAATTTTTAAAAATAATTTTCAAAATGACAAAACTACCATTGGATGCATTTTTAATGTCCATTTTCAGCATTTTTAATGTCAATTTTCAGCATTTTTATTGTCATTTTTTTTTAGCATTTTTACTGTCTATTTTTAGCATTTTTAATGTCCATTTTTAGTGTTTTTAGCATTTTTACTGTCCCATTTTTAGTATTTTTACTGTCTATTTTTAGCATTTTTAATGATTTGCAGATTTAATGATCGCTGTCTGACATAGTAAAAATCTGCATTTTCCCTTTCAATTGCATGAACACAATAAAAATCTATACCATAGTGAGAAGAATAAGAAGAAGATAGGAAGATCGATGCATGAAAGAGATTCTACTAGTCAGGTATATATATATATATATATATTAGTTCTTTTCTTATGAGGACGTCCTCACATAACCTTATGTGAGGACTTGGCTTTTTAGTTCATATAAAATGGATATTTTGAAAAAATGACCGTCAGATTGAATATAAAAATATCAAAATCGACTGTTAGATAAGATGCACCTGACACAAATGTAGGGTCAGTTGCAAAATATAAAAATATCTAATGGTCACTGTTAGACACAAGTGTGTCAGGTGCACCTAACAGTCGATTTCAAAATAGACTGTTAGATCACTGTGATTTTTGGCATGCGTGGCATACATTGAAAGAATATCTAATCCAACGGTCGGTTTTCTACAATTATTATCTTACATTGACTAAAAAGCCAAGTCCTCATGTAAGGAAGTCCTCATAAGAAAATTAATATATATATATATATATATACCAAAAGAGAGCAGAGAGTGTATTTTTAGTATTTTTACTGTGTATATATACACGTACACAGTATGATGGAGCATCTTGATCGGATCTCATCAACGGTGAGCAAGGAAGGCAGTGGAATGAACTGCGTCTGTGATTGCTGGTTCGGGGATCTCGCCATAAGCACTGAAAGCCCTCTCGAGGGACCGGTCATCTGTAGCCCAAGCAAGTCCTCTGACGAAGCATCTGAACTCAACCTCTGCAGACGCCATTGATGTATAATGGAGCTTTTCAATCAACGATAGAACGTAAGAGAACTACATGCAGATCTTGTCTTCATCGTGGATTCGCTGGATGCTCGAATGATCACGCATCTAGCATTCTAGGTTCTGATCCGTTCAACTAAAGTCGTTCTAATCAGCTTTGTCAGATCTGCAACCAGCGAGGTCATAGTGCTTTACAGTGTTCTCAAAGGTTTAACCAAAATATTCAAGCAAACGACCTCTGTTTATGTGCTGGGCCTTTGCGGCAATGTCCATTGGCTTATCCGACTAGCAATGCTTTCCCAACGTAGGAGCCACGAACCACATGACAGCAGATGCTCAAAGTCTTGGCAGCCAAACTGATCAATACCCACTGCCTCTCTCCTTTCTGTTCTTTCTCCTTCACTCTTGCTGCTTGATGTTTTGTTTTAACACAAATGGAAGGTTGTATGCGGAAGAAGAAAAAAGGAATACAGGGTATTTTTATCCAAATGTGGTAATAAGATTTTTGGCCAAATAAAATCTTTTACAGGACTTTAAGCAGTAAATAATTCTAATCCAATACTTCCGGCCAATTTTCCCATAAAATAATGGGTCTCACTTATTTGGACGGTCTAAATTGGATTGGACCCTTCAATCATTGCAAATAATCTTTACCCTTAAATTAGGTTAATCTTGTTCATAATTTACTTTTACATTTTTGAAAAGTTAAAAGAGTAAAATGTAAATAGTACGCTCCTTAAAGTACATTTATTTTAAAAACTAATGAGTAGTTTTTTAAACAACAATGCTATACATATTCATCTCATACAAGTCTTGCTTGTTTTATAATCAAATAGTACGAGTCGTTTCATCTATATTCTCGTACCATAAAGAGATTTTTTAGAAGTTCTGTCTCATGATAATGATAGAGAGATATATTTTATCATTATTTATATAGAATTGTTACATGATGATTTTACAAGCAATGGAAGCTACACAAAGTTATATAAGGAAAGATAGAATTGTACATGCAAAAAATACGAAGATTACAGACAGGAGCGAAGCTAGAAATTTGGTCCAGGGGAGGTGAACTTTAATTTATTGCTAGTGCTTTGTCCCTGTGAAAACCCAAAATTTTTTAGCTTCATTTTATTGATAAAAAAAAAAAAAAAAACTTTATAAAAATACCTCTTATGTCCCCAAATATTTAAGTCAACCCTTCCCCTTTTGTTTCCCCATTTTTCGGCCGAGTAGAGAGTGAGGGAGAAAGAGTGAGCTCGGGAGAGAGTGGGAGATAGAGAAGACTCACCTAAGGTTGTCGGAGGTCATGGTCGCCGTCGTCTCGCCGGAAAAAGTAAGCGTGTTGTTTCTTTAACATTCTTCATCTTCTTCATTTTCTCTTTAAACCCATTTTGTGGGTTTTGAGGTTTAAATCTTGGATCTGTGATGTATGTTGGTTTTAGGTTGACGTGGATGGTGGTTTAACTTAGTTTGTATAGGATTTGAAGGTTTAATAGAGAAATTTGGAGCTATTTTGGGTATATGCCATGTTTTGGATTTTTGTGGGTTTTATGCCTAAAACTTTATGGATCTCACGTTTTCACCATTGGATCTTAGTTATTTTTGTGGATTTTTTGTTGTTTAAGCTTGTTTAGACTAGATATAAAGGTTGAATGGTTGGATCTTTATTTTGGGGAGTTTTGATGCATTCTGGACCATTGTGCAGAAAAAGCTCGTTACTGGGCATTTCTGCAATTGGTCTATCGATAGAGGAGTTGGCCTTTATCGATAGAGGAAGCTCTCTGTCTGCAGGATCTTGGGCCTACGAGGTATCTCTATCGATAGTGTGGGTTTGTTTATCGATAGAGGGTCTATCGATAAGGCCCCTTTTTTCTTCTTTTCATTCTCTATTTTTTTTTTTTTGGGTTACTTTATGTACCTTTTTTTGGAGCTACTGTAAAGGTTTTGAGGTTAAAGCAAGGATTTTGAGAAATACCAATTTTGGGAACAAAGCCTCGTTTAGTTTTGTGGTAGTGAAATTTGATATATGTATGCATTTATCTTTTCTTTCAGATATGGGAAGTCTGTGGGATAACCATTATGTGACCTAGCTTTGCCTTTGCATTTGCATTTAGGCCTGTCAGAGACATAACTTTTGAAGTAGGAATATTTATATTCTTACTTACTAATACTGATGATGAACATTTTTAGGGTTGTCGCCCATATGATAGAATCTGAGAACTCTGTTTACAAACTACTGATGCATATATCATCCTGTTTAGATATGATTGTAGTGTGGTTAGAATATGCAAGCATGCCATGTTGTGTTATAATGTGATGATGCTGCGCCATGATTTATTTATGCTTATGATGTGTTGATAAGATATGGATTGGTTATGTGTTAAATGAGAAAGAGTCAGAGAATACTCATCTTTCATGAATATGGAATATAAGGAATGGCAATGGTACCGAGAATACTCCCATGCCAATGTGATGAAATTGTGTATTGAATGAATTATGAGCACTTATACTGTTTATCTTGTGAAATGTTAGCATATCACTTACGGATACTTGTATAGTTCTTGAACTACATTTGTGTTTGTAAAATTGAATTATAAATGACTTATGCATCATTATTATCACTGTTAATTAAGAATTATATTTCTACTAAGCATTCAAAAGCTCACAACTGTCTTTTATACAGTAGATTCTCAAGATAGTATAGTTGGATCGTTGGAGCAGGGTGTCTTTCCCACTGTGCTAGGCTGTGTGGTATTTTGGGCTTTGGTGCTGAAGAATAGGTAGTTGTTTTCCGTTGAAAGTTGAACTTTAGTTTTTAGTATGTTTTGTAATATTTACCTTTGTGCCAGGAATGTTGGCACTTTATATTATGCATTGATATAATTACGTGTTGCATTTGATGATTCAGGGACATATGTATGTTACATTATTGTATTTCATGCTTGTTATATGTATCCTTCTTTATGTCCGAGTATGGAAATGTGAATGAGTATATCGGGTTGTATCTCCACTTTGACATGTGTCGACCTACTTGGGACGGTCGTCAATAACGTCAAATTGGGGCGTTACAGTCCCAATTCAAAAAATTGAAACACTTTTGTTTAAATTTTTTTATCGTGTTAGGTTTGGATAGAAAAAATTGAAAATTTTTAATGCATTGCTATTTAACAAACTAACAAGCGATACTACTTCATACACATTTTTCCAATCACCTTAGTTGGCATTTGATGTCTGGTTCACGTCAATAAATGCAATATTTTTATTCTTTCAATATCATAAAGACCATTGGTCCATGTAAGGTGGATGGAAAAATGTGTGTGAAGTAGCATTTTTCCAAACTATATTTCAATTCAATACATTTATAATTGTTCTCGATTGGACATGATCTTTTGAAAGTTTTGTACGTTGGCTTCATTATCAATGCTATGATATATTACTATCAAATACCTCTCATAATAAACATAACTAAGCTACCATTCATGACTTGATCTCCCATTTTGTTACACAATTGATTGTTTACAATTTTTACACACTTGTTGGTTATCTGCTGTCATGAAAGACACCCGTGTGCTTTGTTGATTATGTAAAGCACTAAAGGTCATTTTTCATTATTTTTTCTAAAATCACTTTTGAAGAACTATTTCTTTACATATATTTTTAAAGTTATAGCCAAATTATGCTTTCACGTATCAAAATATTTATACTAAAAAGTGATTAATGTAACAAAAGTTGGGGTTCCTAACTTTTGCTGCCGTCACTTTTAGTATGAAAATTTTGACGTCCATATATACTATCACTTCTCAAGTTATCTAAAAGTAATTATCATCCTATCTCTTAGATCAAGTGAAAATTTTAAGTTCCAAAAATAACTTTAAAAAAAGCTAATGTATACTCGTCCAAGTTTGGAAAGGAATGGTCAAATGAAAATGATTGGGATGGGATTAGAACTTTTATAAGGAGGGTAAAAAAAAAAAAAAAAAAAGAAAAAAAGGAGAAGGGTAAAAAAAATAAATTGAAGGGGTTAAAAAATTTGAGGGAGGCATATTCAAAAATTTTAAAAATCATAAGGTATAAATTTTTTTCCTAAAAAAATTGAGGGGTGGCACCTGCCCACCCTCAACCCCACATAGTCCCGTCCTTGATTACAGTGGATTTACAACGCTGTCTCCACAAATCACGTTGGTATAACAGTCCTCCATAAATCACGTTGGTGTGTGCTATCTAATGTTTTCTTCTAGTGATGGTTATCAGTAGAGATTGAGGGGTTTAAGGGATGGGAGAGGTGTAACTCATGATTAACTCAAGTAGGCTTTCCAAAGGGGTGTAAAAAACAGTAAAAAAAGCAGCACTTGCGTAATTTTGAATTGTGATTAATGAGGCATGGAAAGAAAGAGACATGAACTCATAACTAACTTGTCAATGGTCTATTATCCTAATGGTTCATTTCTTTATTTTTGGGAGAGAGTTTTCGAATTCAAGTAAACGGCATGTATGTATTCTTACTTTTTAGACAAACAATTAAGAATTTCCGATCTTTAGCGCATAGAAATATATCGATAACTATTTATTAATATTATAAAGGACTGGATAGGAGAACATTTCTGTTCCTAAAAAAATATGAAGAACTAGTTTCTAACATGAATGGTACAACAATTGAACAACTAAAATTATGAGATTATAGAAGATAACCAAAACCAGGGGAGGTAGTAGAAGAACCCTCATTAAAATCGTCTACATTATTTATTTTTAGTTTTATTTTTTGGTTCTGAAATCATCTATGTGGGATTCTAGAAAACAAACCATCCGGCATTGAAAACATAACAAGTTTAGTGTAATTTATGAATAAGAAACTCATTTTATATTTATATGTGTTTAATTCCTCTTAAGTCTCTATTCATGTAGCGACAAAAGTTGTCAGTCCGCGCCATTAACACAAAATAATTTTAATTAACTAACTTAATCAAATCAGAAAGATTTTATTGTTCTGGTTACACTTTAGTTTTAAGAGCATTTTATCTCAAAATTGTTGAGGTTTCAATCAATTACGTAAATGAAGTTCACATTGAAATAATTATGGAAATGAAGCTTCGTACATGAAAATAGACATTTTTGCCCTTTTAAAGGTAAAAAATTTTGAATTTCATTTGAAAATTCACATAATCACCAAATTTATAGATAATCACAAAAAAAATGATCATGCAATTATTAATCACCTACAATAAGAAGAACCACCAAATTTACACAAAATCACAAATTACTGTGTCATTTCAAAACTTTTTAACATTAAATCATGTCCCCACTTATCCCATCAAACATTAAATGCATGCAAGATATGTATAATAATAAAAAATACATATAATCACCAATCACCAAAATTACACATAATACCCAAAAAAACACAAAATCACAAATTTACAATTTTATATATAATCACCAGAAATGTGTTATTATCAATTTTCATTAAATCACTAAATTTGTATTGAATCACCATTTAGAGTTTGGACAAGTGGAAACTAGAACAAGAAGGTGATTTTTGATTTTTTGATATTTTCTGATTTGTTATCATTACTTATTAAATGTGATTTGACTATTTATAAAATGGTGATTATCAACAGAATTGGTAATTGTATAAAAATTGGAGATTGGTGATCTTTAACAAATTTGGGAATTCATTTTCAAAATGGTGATTTTGTGTTCTTAACGGACATTTTCGTCAGAAAATTATATTTCCATAATTATTTCAATATGAACTTTATTTCTGTAATTGATTGAAACCTCAACAATATTGAGGTAAAATGCTTTATTTTTAATAAATCCAGTAATTTTACATTACTTCCTTACCTTTATAATCATGCAACCATATATATATATATTCAAATGATAAAAATTCTCCTAACACCAACTTTCAATATTAACAAATGAATATCCATACACTTTCATGTACTCGAATTAAAAGTTCTCATTTAAAAGTAAGAATGGATGTTACTAGATTAACAGGCCATTAACAATTAAAAAAAAAAAAAAACCAAACAAACTAGATTACATCGGTGATAGACCATCAAACTATGTCAACTACTACAATTTTACCATGAGAGGAGCATATATTATATGTGCCTGGTAGGCTGGTAGTGATGAGAGGGGATGCCAATTGAGGATCCTATTGTTATTTCTTTATTTCTTTGGACCAAGAAAGTTAAATATGACTTTATTATGAAAGAAATTTGAAATTTATTGATTATTAAATTTTTAGAAAAATTATAATTTGACACCCTCAACTATCTCTGATTTAAACTTTGCACCCCTAAAATTTAAATTGCAACACATTGATTCTCTATAATCTTGATTTGTAACATTTTGCACCATTCTATCAGCTAACTATTTGTCTTTGACAGAAAAAAATAGTGTTAGACATGTTACTTTTTTATGCAGTAATTATCCTAAATTGGTGATAGTTTAGGGGTCAAACTGAAGTGGGGAATAAGAGGTCTAGTGTTTGAATCCAGTGTAACCAAGAAGAGAGATATTCAAAACCATAATCTCCTCTTACTAAAGGTGGAGAAGTAACATTTGAACTATAAGTTGGTGCTAATAGTTAATTAACAAAAGAAGAAATTACATTTTCTTTTTCTTCTTTCATTTTGGATGAAATTACGTATCCTAACCCCTAAGGGTTACGTCACCCTCCCAGGTACTTTATACAATTAACAAAGTCATGTTTTAAACTCCCAACTGTCCTTTTAATAAAAAGTTACCCAATTGATTATTAATAGCATTAATTACCAAAAAAAAAAAAAAAGGGCTACTTGTTAGCTTTTGATTTCTACCATGTACTTTCTCTCTCTTTAATGCTTTTTCATTTCACATAGACACCTTGGACATCAACCAAATTTGATGGCACAAGCATTTTTTATCACCTAAATATTAAGAGATTGAGAGATACACGAGTTACAAAGCTGGTTCATGTCCCACTCCATTTTTCCCTAATTTATAAATGAAATATACCAAAGAAATCAAATTTTAAATTTTATTTTTTAAAATCACCTGACATGATAATATGATTAAAATGCATGGAAGCTGAAGTTCTATCATATTGCTGCTCAAAAGATTTAAAAATTTTGATATAAAATTTGATTCCTATAGCATCAGCCAATTTAATTCCTATAGCATCGCTGAGTGGAATCAAATTTTAAATTCTTAATAATGAAATGTAATTTTCAAAATAAAAAATATGTAATCAACAAAGTTTAAAATCAATTTTTTTTAGTTAGCAAACTCTACACCCTAACTCATTAGCTAGGTCTCTCCTACCACTTAATTTTTGCTATTATAGATATTAGTTTCCAATTCTCACCATGTCTTCGCTTGTAAGGCATAGATTCGACTTCCACTACTAACAGTCTCTTATGGTGGACGATTTATAAGTCTATTATAAGTCTAATGTAAGTCCTTGATGGGGCATATTGCTTGCCCCGGCCCGAGAGAGAGAGAGAGAGAGAGAGAGAGAGAGACCGTTAGGCGTTGCAGTCATACAGTTGGATTGAACATTTGAACCACCTCTCTCTGTCTCTAGGAGCCCGGCAAATACGAGGTCGGGCCATCTTTGATTTTCTCGAACTAAATTCCAGACTGGTTTTCTCTCTCTCTCTCTCTCCTTCCTTTTTCGTACCACACTTCATCAGAAAAAGAGAAATGTTATCTTCAATTAATTTATTCTTTCTCGCCTTCTCCGCCAACACTCTCTTCCCTCTACTCTATCTCTCTCTCTGTCTGCATATACATATTTGTCTATATATATTGGCTGGATCATCATCATCATCATCTTGTTTTTAGCTTCTCTGTTTTCTGTGAAAACCAGAGCTTAATTTTTCGCATGGGGATTTTCGAGGATAAAGGTGTGGTTTACAAGCCTGTAAACGATGTCGATTTAAGCCCCACCAGTAATGAAGTTTATATCAGCCCTGATGTCAAAGGTTTCCTTTTATTGTTTTTCTCCTTTTTGGGATAGTTATCAAAATTCCATTACCCTTTGTTTGGTTCCCTGGAAAATTTAGGAAAGAGAGAAGAAAAATAAAGTTGGAGTCTGCTATTTAGTTCCCGCTAAACTGAAAGACATTAGTTGACACCAAACTGGAATCTATAGTGTTTCAATTTTTCTTTCCTAGTTATCAAAATTCCTTTGCCCTTTGTTTGGTTCCCGAGAAAATTTAGGAAAAAGAGAAGGAAAATAAACTTGAAGTCCGCTATTTAGTTCCTGCTAAACTGAAAGATTCTAGTTGACACCAAACTGGAAGTTATAGTGTTTCAATTTTCCTTTCCTTCTATTTTTTTTTTCCTACCTGTTTCTCAGCAACCAAATACAGAAAAATGGAAAATTGATTGAATTGTAGTTTTTTGTCACTGAGAAATTCGGCAATTTTCTATCTCTTAGTATTGATATAGATTTAATTCTTTTTTTTTAAAAAAAAAAATTTTAATTTCAAGTTAAATGTAGGGATAACAGATTATGATCAGTAATTTGTTTTCTCTCCCCCTCCCCCCGCCCCATTTTTTAAAATATTGCTTTCATGTATGTGATTGATCATTTCAAACAGATAGTAATCCTGATTGCTGTAAGGAAAGTGCTTGGTGTACTAGATAAATTTACCAACTTCTCTTACAGGCTGATGTATCAATGGAAAATTGGAAATTAATGAAAAAATTCTGCCCCTTTTGTTTTGAATTCCAAGAAGTGCTGGGTAATCAAAGGTCAGCCGGTGGATGAATCCGGCGAATTTATCTGGTATACGATCTGAATCATTTTGCACATTTGTGTATCATATTGGAAGTAGTTTCCTTGCTTTTGATAAAAAGCATTGCATTTATTTTAGTTTTCAAAAGTTAGAAAAGTACTTCCAAAATGTTAGCCAAATGAGTTCTAATACTTTGATTATTTTCCTAGACAGTGTATCACAGTGATCATTTGAGTTTTCATCAATAGGAGTGCATTCATTAGATTTGATTCTCTCTCATTCTCTTTTTAATCTAAGGTTTACAGTACCATCTGTTATTCAATAATTCGAGTATGATGTTGCTGATGATCAGTGTGCATATGTTCTGACACTGATTTCTCATTTGCTGTTTAGCTCCTACTGTGACTGGTTTTCTGGTTAAACTTTTCGTCACGCTTTTGGAATCGAGGATTCTCGGAACAATTTTGTTGTACATATTGAAGAAAGGCAATCTGATTTACAAGGTATGTACTTGGTTTTTATTGGTTGCTCATATTATTTTATAAGGCTATCTTGTACCTGAATGGTTCACCTGATTGGGTTTTGGTACCTTTTTTCCTTCTTTTTCTTTTTTTATTTTATTTTTAATTTGAAGTAATATTCTTCACCTGTTTGGTGATTTAAACTGGTTCATTGGAATTTAAAGCATACATCTATGCTTTAAACAGGACAGTAGAATACATCTAATTGAGAATCTATACAGTTTATGAAATTTTCTCTTGGTTGTCTTCTTTGTTAAAGCAATATCTGTGATTTTTCCTGAAGTACATTTCTGCACAGACATGACTATGAAGAACAAATATCTTGTAGCAGAAAAACATCTCACTTATATTTGCTAACCCCCCCCCCCCCCCCACAAAAAAAAAAAGAAAAAAGAAAAAGGAAGGAGTATCTTGGTTTTCAAAACAATTATCTGAATGTATAAATTGGCGATGCCAATAGCTAGCATTAACAAAATGTGGCCACTCCAAAAAATACCATAAGAGTTTTGTAGCATCGAATATTCAAACAATTTTAAAGCTAGGGTCCTAACTTACTTTGGTTCATGCATGATGTGCTTGAGTACCTTCAGCTTTATTAAGACTCTCTTTTAGAAGCCTTATCTAGAAAATGCCTTAAATTGTTTCCTACTCTTATTTGATATAAAACCAGAATGAATTTCATCGTTAGTGGTTACAGATGATTGTATGAGTAGATGAGGGCCTATATTGTTGTGCAACAGGTTCTGATGGGTTCTAAATCTGTTCACACCTTTGTTATGGTGCTTTCTTTTCCCTCCACCCAATTGCAACAGTCATTGATATCACCTCAATTCATGCTTGCTTGGTAAAGCAAATTGTTCAGGGTTTCCTACAGTTAAAAAAACTGTGTAAAAGTGGTTTGTGTTCAAATACAGACATATAAATTAGACAATATAGACATTGAACACAACAGGTGTTTTATATTTCTCTTTAAGGTGAAAGCTCTGGAAATTTACTTAGAACCCAAATCAAGCCAGGGTAAGTAAGACTCATATCCACAATCTTAACTGTATTAACCCAGTCAACCCAACAAGTGAACTAAACCCAAACCAGAAAAACTATTGTTTACTGAACAAGCTCCTTTTATAGCGGATGAGTTCATTCAGTTAATGTTTGCTGGGAATCGACAACCGTGCTAGATTCTTGGGATATGTCTCCCTAGGACCCTTTTCTATTTAATGGCATTGCAAAATAAAACTCCATGTGAGTAGAATTTCCATTATGCACAAATAGCTTTATAATGAGGTTATATTTAACAGGTTACAAGTGGTGATCAGAGAATTTTAGAGCCCTGACAAAAGAATGATGTGTAGAATTGTTGGAAACTTCAGAGTTCAGATCAACCCTATGAAGTTAAATTATTAGATCTCTAGATTCTGCAATGAAAAAAAAATCTCTCCCTAATTTTTACTTGGAAGTTTATGTCTTTGAATTGTGACCTGGACTCCCAATTCAATGAGCAATCACATCATGACCATTGACCACAGCAAAAGCTAGACCCCTAGAATAAGTCTTGCATCAATGACAGAACAACCTGCAAATCCTTGAAGGCATTAACTCAGATCATGTTTGCCTAGAATAAGAACAATGGATAAATAATTGATCCATTGACTCCTCATCTTCTTTGAACAAAACGCTCTCGGTGATGAATGACTAGGCCTTTCTGTTGGGTTGATAAACCTGAAGGATCCTATATTCCTATCAAGCATTACTGACCAAGCCTCTTCATGTGGTTTCATCACCATATTCCGTGACTTCCCATTGATCTCAATTTTCTTCTCTTTTAAAAGATGCCTTGGAAATGAACACAATGTGTTATCTTTAAATGTCGATCTCCACACAATTCATTTCAAAGTATAAACATGGTGTGTTATGTCACATTTGTTCTTGCAACTTTGTTACAGGCCAACATGTACTCCACAAGTAATCTACCTTTGAGTTAATGCGTAAGAGAAATTTTCCTGAAAGTGCTTCATTTTCTAGGATTAAGGGATACATATCCTTGATCATTTCTTCATTGAACTGCAAACCTAAATCACTTTGATTGATTTAAACTTGTAACCTTGGGGCCTCTAATATTCCCGTGACTCCTATCTGACCTTGAGTTTCCTGCTCATTTAGACTGGGAGTAAATACACCAGCAGGTTGGATGAAATAATAACTTAATTTTGATCAATCAAAATCCATTCTTGTTACAGATTCCCCCTTTGGGATAATATTTTTGTTTATTACAGAGTAGTATTTGTACAGACACATCTTCGCTATTAGTTCATCCTTAAAAACCTGAGACCAATCCTTCTAAATCCCTTCTCATGACCAATGCCTAGTACTTTAGGACTAGTTTTGTTTACCTCAAATCTCACAATTATTGTTTTCTCTGCAGACTTGAACTTGAAAGTTGAAACTTGAGTCTAACCAAAGGCAGTGTAGGTCAAATAAAAACTTCTAAATTATAAACACAACCACTATCACTTGACTTGTATAATGGTTTATGCACCAGCTGTACATTAGTTTTCTGTGAAAAACACACAGAAAATGATCTTAAAAACTTAGGGGAATATAACAAGTAAAACTACAAGCAGGCAGTGAGTTCATCCGTACTAAGATTTCTGTAGGTTATTGCCTCTTGCTATGAAGGCAGGCTGAAATTGAAATATTAAGAATGTCATTGCATTTTAACTGAATTCTAGTATTGTTTACGGTTCCCTCCAAACTAATGGAAGAATCCTTCTCCCAAACCCCAGCTCCACAGCACTGCTCCCTACAAAAATATGAATTGCATGTTTTCCATAGTTCAATTGTTAAAGACTATGAAATACCTACCAACAATTTGTCAACAACCATAAGATATTTGAGCTTAGTGCCATCTGGACTAGGTTCCTTCTCTTCTTTTGGTTCCCAATGGATTGAAGGACCTCTTATTCCTCAATCTGTTTCTTTTAGTGAGACTTTATTATTCAGACTCCCTCAAGCTTTCCCTATTTCTTCTCTGAAATCCTCTTCCCATGACACGTCGTACTTAACAGTTCAGCCAACCTTTTTCGATCTAACTTGATGAACGTGGATCAGCACAATACCATTGACAAACTGCTAGAGTGAAGGCTGACTGAAATTTAGAAACTATTTTAAAGTTGTTACAAATGTGTTTGTAGTTTCCGTGTTCTGACTTAATAAAAATGAAGAATAGTTTTTCATGCAGTCATTGTTGTTTTTGAATTTTAATGAAATGTTTACTAATTTGGTATTTACTTCTATTATCTCTGACTATATGTATCTCAGGTTGATCATCTTTCATATTGATACAAAAATAGGATTAAGTTATACCAGGAAGCATCTCTTTTTTTATTTTTTAGCAATCATAAGATACGAGTATATGACAATATCTTTTGTTTGGAAGCAATTCTATGAGGCTTGGCCAGCTGCAATGGGCCTTTATTATGGATGCACAACATCCGGTGCCTTGTCATTGAATTTGTGCTGGCATGCTTGTCACACATGACGAAATCAAAAGTAACCTTTTAAATCAAAACAACTTTTGATTTTTTGAAAACAAATTGAAATTGTTAAAGTTGCATATAAATTCAAAAGCAATATTAAATGTTCCTTTTAAAGTTACAAGCAGCTGTTAATTTATTAAGCAAATTTAATGTTAAAGGTTGGTTAATTTTATAATCATCGATGTAATTTCCCAGTGACTTCCACTCTCAAAACACTCTATTACTTTTTTAATGATGTGGTAGTTAGCAAACATCATCCACAAAACCCCAGTTTTCCTGTCATCTCTCTTGAATTTAAAATCCTT
Source organism: Hamamelis virginiana (assembly GCA_017140935.1). Taxonomy (NCBI): domain Eukaryota; kingdom Viridiplantae; phylum Streptophyta; class Magnoliopsida; order Saxifragales; family Hamamelidaceae; genus Hamamelis; species Hamamelis virginiana. The sequence goes on along the minus strand of JAESVK010000171.1, from coordinate 30,313 downwards.
TTATCTTAAATATTTTTATGACAACATAATTGTCATCCCTGTTCAAGCATCTTACAAGACACCCAGATATTTTTGAAATTTGATTACACTTGGTGGTTTCATTGTCAATACTTGCTAGTACCTACAAAGGAAGTTTATAGTTATCTTTGGTCTAGGGAACCTCTTTTTGTCATCTTTTCTCAATTTCTTTGACCTTCTATCTTTAAGCCATCAGAATGTCCAGTATTCATTCTCGATCTCTGATAAATGTCTTCAACTTTTGCAGTTTATTTCATTTGCAGAGTTGGAGGACCCACCAACATATGTTCCCTTGCATCCTTTTGAAGGTCAGTTTTCTTCCTAAACTTTCCATATCTTTTCTGCTATTTCATGTGAATTTTGCATGTATGGAAGTACTTTAAAGGCATTTAATCTGATGTTGTTGGAACTCGATGATTATATTGCCCTACACATTGTACTTACAGTTAACAAATTTCAGTATTTACCTTCATTCATTGTCTTGAGTTTGTTGAATGATGAGCATCTAATTTGGGTTTATCATTGCAGACAATAAAGAACAAGAAGTTAAATGTATAGACTCTGATTTATCTCCACTCGGACAAGTTCAACAGGCCACAGATTGTCTGCCTTTACCTTCTGAAAGTACATCCTATGGCCCAACACCTAGTTTCCATCGCTGGACAATTTTGGAATATTCAAAAGCCTATATTTCGGGAGAAATAACTCCTCTCAAGGTGAAGTGTATCATTTCTTTTCTTCCTTTTTTATTTTATTTTTATTTTTAGGATATATTGCTGTTTTCCTGTTTATTTGTACTTATTCAACTGTTATGTGCATAACCATTTTGGATCCCCATAATGCATTTTACATAAATCAAAAGAAAGAAAAAAAATGAATGTTTTGAATTGGTTTTATGAATTTATTCCGACTTGCCTCAGTCTCTACTTGTTACAGCTATGAATTTGGTCCTTGTACAATTATCCCATAATGCATTCTACATAAATCAAAACAAAAGAAGAAGGGGGAGGGGGGTTTGAATTGGTTTTATGAATTTATTCTGACTTGCCTCAGTCTCTCCTTGTTACAGTTATGAATTTGGTCTTTATACAACTATCCTGATAATTTTATCTTTTACTAATATGGGCACTTGATTATGCATTGTACAGGTTGCAGAGCGATTTATAGCTGCTGTCTGTGAATCTTCTAGCCCTCCATTGCAGATGTCATTCTTTATTAACTATAATGCTGAAGATATTTTAAGGCAAGCTACTGAGTCAACTCTTCGGTACAAACGAGGTAACTGTTTGAATTACATAGGTCAAATCTTGTTATTAAATTCAAAGCAGCACAAAAGGATGTCCTTGCAAATTATCATAATTATCATATTAATCTTCCACTTATATGCATCTCCCTCCGACGTCTAAATAGTTTTGGAATGATTTGACTCATTATTGGTCTCTACCTTTTATTTTATGTTTTCTATTCTTCTGTTTATTTCTGCAAGATCTTCCTTAATGGATATGTTTTAACCATGTATATGAGTAAGTAATCATTTCATGAATTTGAACACATAAAGAAATGTCATGCTTAGCTAATAACACATGGGATATAGATTGTGTTTGTTCCAAAAGAACATGGCTATTTAGAAAAAGGGATAGCATCCAACAAATTGATATTTTGATATTAAGGCTTCATTTGAAGGTTAGAGCTTTACCATCATTTTTTTATTTCTTCCCGCTTGGATTCTCAAAACTACAGTATTTATACTAAATTGAGATATTTTGGGCATGCTTGTATAGCAGACAAGATATTTAATCTTTCTAATGTTGCTGGAAGATTGGGGGAGTAAGATCACCTTAGAACCTAGGTTCTAAAGAAAATATTCAAAGAAAAGTGGAAAACCTCCTAGGTTCTAAAGAAAATATTCAAAGAAAAGTGGAAAACCTCTAACCCGAGCACCTGAAGAATTCAAAACTTTAAGCACAAATTTTCATTTAACAATTCAAAGGTCTCCCATTTCAATGTTCGAACACATTTATACAAAACTAGTATGATATAAAGAAAGATAAGGAAACAAATAAAGAATTAAAGCACTTGAGATCTTAAGGTCACAGGATCCTACTGATTTGAACTTTCAAGAATTTAGCATTTGGAAGCGTACAAACCTTTAAAGCTAAAATGAAGGTGGAGCATACTGAACTACTAAAAAAATAAAAATGAAAAACATTATAGCACCCATGTACGTGACTCATCCATCATCTTGAGGTATGGGAATGTCTCAACAATTGATTTATTGTTCCTGTTTTCTCGGATACAAATTCATTTTCAAGGCTCTATAACTGATATTTTCTGCAAACATTTAATGAAGAATTCATCATTGTACCTTTTGAAGCCAATAAAATTCAATGACCCTTTTCTACCTCTATCTCAGTTCATCATCCATCTTTTGGATTTAGGAAATATTAGTGGCCTATCTTGGGGACCAAAGGGAGCAATTTTTTGAGTGATCTTAAGCTATTTAACTAAAGCAAAAAATGGGGTATATGAGTGAACAGTTGAGTATAATCTGGACACATATAGATATAGATATAGACATAGATATAAATGTCATTGACCCTTCTCTCGTAAGGGTTTTAATGATCATAAAGTGTTGCATTCAAAATTAAAATGCTTGATTTTAAACATTTGTTTATACCAGTCTGTATATTTCTCTTGATATATATCTCTGTAACAAAATCACCTTTCATCGTATAGTTTCACTCATTTTCATCGTGGCTTTCACCAGGCGAACCAATTTCAGTTCTAGATGGAGTCCCAATTGCTATCAAAGACGAAATAGATTGTAATCCATATCCAACTACAGGTAATTTATTCTTTGATGGTTTTCCATTGACAGGGTTTGTGTTAGCTAAAACTCTTCTTCATTACAACTATTTTATTTGTTCATTTATGTGCAATTAGTTCCCTTATCTAGATAATGGTTCTTTTAGGAGGTACAAAATGGTTGCACAAGGTAAGACCTTGTGTAGATGACGCATGCTGTGTTAAGCATCTGAGATCATGTGGCGCCATTCTTGTTGGGAAAACCAATATGCATGAACTTGGGTCAGGAGTAAGTGGCATAAATCCTCACTATGGGTAAGTACTGTTATATTTTCAAGTCAGCAATTCCTTAACAAAAAAATTAGGATCTGCTAATCTACTATTTTTGCCATTCTTCTCCTTATAGTGCCATCTCAATTGCCGTGACAGGCCACCATGTCCTTTGTTAGTTGTTACTTAAAAATTAACATAATTCCTTTTTGTTTTTCATAATCATAACCCTGCATTTAGTTACATGTTCATTTTATGACTATTGTAGGGCTACTAGAAATCCATATGATACCAACAGAATCACCGGAGGTTCTTCTAGTGGATCTGCTTCTGTGGTGTCTGCAGGATTGTGTCCTGCTGCCCTTGGTGTTGATGGGGGAGGTAAGCTAGTTTTTATAATTTAATGAAGAATAGTCAATCAACTAGTGCTACTGATTTTGACCATTTTTGCATATTACGTATCTATTAGTAATCATTTCTTTGCCACCATACACTTCTGGATTAGGATGCACATTTATGGAATTGTTGTTTTCAGTTGTTGAAATGTTCTTTAAAAGGTTCTAAAAATTACATGTGGATCAAATTCCTGCAGCAAAACTTTCATATTTAGTTTGTAGTTTGGTTTAAGGTGATTGGAGATATTTCTAAGATGACTTTGCTTGTACTGAGATGAGGTGCCATAGGCTAATGAAGCTAAACTGTAGCTTCCTATTTAACAGCAAAATGCATTTTTGAGGATTAGTTTGTGTTATAATGAATGGCATATTTAGTTTATAAATGAAAACTAAATTTCTGGTGGTTAATGTCTTGAATGAAGGACAACGATTTTATTGTACATCAAAAAAGGTTTAACTGACCAGAACCACAAATAAGAAGTATGAATTCTGTTCCAATCACCAATTCATACACTGACTGATTTAGGGTCTTTCACCCAAAGGACTCTCCTTGTTATCTAATTGCTTGCCATTAACAAAAGCTTCATCCGACGACATGCATAAACTTCACTTTAGGATGTTTAATAACAGTCCAAGGACTTATTTAGAGATCACGGACATACCTTACCCTGTAATAAACCATATTTATTTAACCACATGTATGTAATACAGTTATAGTGACACACAAATAAACTAATCATACATAAAACTACAGTGACACACACATGAACTAATCATACATGACATTAGAGTGATGTACACATGAACTAATCATTCATAATTTTCCCATTATGCATAATTCCATTAATTCTTAAATGAAATAATAAAATTCGTAGAGGCATATCATCTCAACAATAAAATAACAATATTATCTCAGGACAAGAATAATAATAACATCAATTCTTTTGTTTTTTCTATATTATTTATCGATCACTATTAATATTGTTATTACCACTCAACTTTCTCAAATACGACCTCATTAAATTATCTATTGTTTATTAGCATATATATATTTTTTTCCTGTGGCCTAATAATCATTTTTAGGTAATTTAAGCATTTTCCTGTTTTCTAAAATATTTATACTATTTTATGGGATTTTCGACCTCCATGGATGCCTACTCGATCAAGCTTTCTGTTTTCATAACATAATCCTTAATTCCATATATTTATACAATTAAACCTATGGTAATGATTATAATACAATCTTTTGGAAACAATTTAATCAAGTTTTATAAATTAAACCAATCAATCAAAATTCACCGTGTTTGATTTAAGCAGCGTTCTAAAATTGGGAGATTTTCCTAATAACAATTATCTAAGCATCTTTTTATAAAATTAAACCATACAATTGTGTTCTTAGGCATGTGAAACTAACAAATATAGGGTTAATTCCAAATTGGAACACAAATTATAATCGATTTAAATCATATATCAAATCTAGGGTTTCGGCTTACATAATATTTTAGTCTTAAAATTCATGATGCACATTGCACAAATTCAAGGGTTTTATACACCAAATTAATCCTCATTCCATGGAGATCAAAACACCATATACAATGTCCTAAATCTGTGTTCGATTTTTTATCCACGAATTTGCTTTATCAAGTTTAATTTTAATTATAAGTTTATAACTAATAATCCAAAATTGGTAATAATTTTATTGTTAAAATACAGAATTTGTATTTAAATTAATTATTTCTGAAAAAACCTAGAACAATATAATCTCACCAAGATTAATTGATAACAATTACACATAACATCATATTTATGTACACTAAAACACACATACATATACACCTGTGAAAGATGGATTTTCTACTTGCCTTAATTATTGCAGTGAAAAAGAATGAACTCACAAGTCAGAACCTCAATTGTTTTCCTCTCTTCCTTCCTCGCAAACCAGTGTTAGCTAGGGTTTGTCTTCTAATCTCTACTATATATCAGGAACCATAATTAGGCATAATCTAAATTCTCAACTACCTATTCTTTTTAATTTACTACAATTTTATCTGTTCAATCACTATGGTTCACATGTGTGAAGGTGCACTATAATATTATATTCATACGAGTTACATTATTATTATTATTAGTATTAGTATTACCATTATTATATTTATTCATTCATTATTATCAGTATTTTTTAGGGTCATTACAAAGAAAGTTGTACATGACAAGAAGTCCATTGAAACTATAGTAAAAATAAAAGTAAAACTCTGTAATGCATTTCATAGAAATAGAAATAAGAAATTTGGGAAATGCCACAAAGACTATGATTTTAATATCCATCTAGTATCGAACCACGATGCAAAGAAAATATTACAAGCAAATCAAAACTCAAATCATCATTGAAAAAGCACCTTAGAAATACCAAGGCAATTCTCAACTTTCTGATTCTTAGAGAAAAGCACTTTTAACATTTTCACCTGTTGTTCTTTTAGGGGGTGTTTCTTTGATGACATGAGCTAAAAATGAGTTTCTCTCTCAATTCCATTTTGATGCATGATTTCAAACAAAGTGGTGGAAATAACTATTCTATGCAGTTAGTTGTCTATGGAAGTAAACTTCAGAGTTTAACAGGATGAATCACCTTATCATAGTGTATTAGTCAGTTAAGTTTATGCTTTCTTGTAAAACCTTAACCCCAAATAACTATTTTGGTTTATGTTCTTAATATAGGTAGGTTTCTATCATAAGGTTACATGTTCGTAAAGGTTTGATTAAAGGTTTTTATGCAAGCTTGTCCTAGAATATGTATAATTTTCTGTTATATAACATCCAGTCATATTTTTTATGTTTATTTAGGATCCGTACGAATGCCTGCTTCTCTTTGTGGTACTGTTGGTTTCAAACCAACTTTTGGGCGTATATCTCATTCTGGGTGAGTACTCATTTATCATATTTATTCCAGTAACATTACATTTCAGTCACTGGAAGGTTTTTGAGAAATTTGAAGCCTAATTTGCCATATTTTTTCAGCGTTCTTCCTCTGAACTGGACAGTAGGGATGGTTGGAATACTAGCCGGCACCATTGAAGATGCATTTATTGTGTCAGTGTTTTATCTTTATTTTTTTCCCTTTTATTTAAATATTTACAACATTCATAATTTTTGTTGATGCCATTTGTGAGTCTAATGGTATGGTTAACACTGGTTTTATATTTTCAGTTATGCAGCTATCAGTGGCCAACTTCAATCACATCAACCCACTGCTTCATTGGTACGAGTTTACTTTGCATTTCACTCAGAAATTTTAAGTATTACTTATTGTTGAATCAAAAAAAAAAAAAAAAAAAATTTCTGGACTGGTATTTGTATCCAGCATCAAATCATTGGTATGTATATATCAATTTCTCTCTTTTCTATACGGCAGCAACTAAAGGTACAAACTGTTAAACTAGAAGATATAGGTTCTTTTTGCCAACTTCAAATAGATGGGACAAGGCACTATGTTTTAGATTGTATTTTACTATCATCATCATCATCATTGTTGTCATTATGATTATGATTATTATTATTATTATTAAAGTAAAAGGTATGACACAAGGAAGCAGGGCCCCAATGAACCAGAACAGAGTAAGGTCTCCTACATGACACAATCACATTGATTATACCAACATTCATTCCATAAATTGTACTCAATGTGAATTTATTTTGTTTGCACTGTTCCAGAACTACAATTTTCAATCTGCTGGCTTCCTGCCCAAGGAACTCAGGCATATTTTTTTTTAACAAGTTTTAATAATTTACTCTCTGTGATGAATGGATGCCTTTGTTAAGCCTTTCTACAATTGCTAAAATGGGAACAGTACTGTACACCACTATGTGCTAAGTCTGGACTTTTGTTTTTTGAGAACCTACCAGCCCAAAGTATATTTTCCACTGCTGAACTCAACGAACTCAATATCTAACATCAAATTGGCGAAGTATGGAGAGGTTCGTAATTTATTTCATGTACTTATTGTTACATGTATTGATTAATTTTACATCTTCATTCTTTATTGTAAATGCTTATTATTCAACTTACTCCGTTCATGTTTCTTCTTCTAATTTCTCTTCTTTTATTCTCAAACTGATACTCTTAAATCATTGTTTCTTTTAGTGGTTTAACGATTGCCATGATGACATCAGAATCTGCTGTTCCCTTGCTCTGGAGAAGCTTCATAAACGTTACAGATGGGAGGTATTATGAATTCAACGCTTCGTAATTAGTACTAACTTGATTAGTACTCAATAGGTTTCTATGATACATTCTTCACTCAAACCACTAAAACATGACAAAAAGAATTCTTGATGAAGCTAATATTAATGCAAGATAAACAAAAAAATTCTTTTTGATTGGTTGTAAATTATAATTGTTTTAGTATGATAAACACTATACTGTTTGCTTTCTGACCTGCCAAGGCCTTTTGATCTGTAAGATTGTAGAGGTGACTATACCAGATATAGAAGTAATGCGCCTGGCACATTATGTAACAATTGGATCCGAGTGTAGCGCTTCGCTTAGTTCTCATCTACAAAAGCTGTATGCAATCTTCCACTATCACATTCTCCTCATTGTTCTTTTTGCTATTTGTTAAAATTGAGAAACCTGGTTCCTGACATAACAAAATCTAATTGACATATATAGGAACATGGCAGAAATGGGGTGGGATGTAAGGGTAGGACTTCGTGTCTTTGGTGCTTTCAGCAGCCAGGAATATTTAAATGCCCAGAGAATCAGGTAATAACATGCAAAAGTATATTTCTTACCAAATTAACAGTATTAGATGTTACTAATGATGAATGATTACTTCTTCAAAAATCCTTGGTAACTGAGGCCTTCCTTGCCCAACATGCCCATAATATCATTTCAAATTGGACAGCCCAGGCGGCTTGATGGGCTGAGCTTGAAATTCTCAGACCTAATAAAAGGCGACATTGAAATGATATTATATTTATATATAAGATTACACTACTATGGGTGCTGAACATGTTTTATTTTGGTATTAAACCATTCTTTTTATTATTTGTTTGGCCTTCATCTGTGGGTATGCTTCCCCATTTGTACCAAGTATATTGTTGATACCCCATAGTGATGGAGTTTGTTATGCATTGCAGGAACCGACAGATGCAGTTTCATAGGAGTATATTTTCTAAGGCAGATGTCATTGTTACACCAACAACCGCGTATTCCTCTGCTTCTTAATACATTTCTAACAAGATATGCTTCTTTTGTGCTTAAAGTGGCTGAGTTTTTCCACAACTGGCTTCTCAGACCTGTTTTTAGGTTTTGAGCCACTTTTATAAAGCATAACTGAAAGAATAACATCAAAACTTCTTTTAATTCAGTTTTCCTCTCTCTCTCTCTCTCTCTCTCTAATGGTGATTTTTTCTAATGTTTCTAATAGTGTAACTGCATACCCAATTACGGATGATGCTCTTAAAACTGGTGAATTTGACTACGTAAATGGAGGTATGAAGTACCTAACAAAATAGCTCTGCTTCTCACATAAACAACCATGTAAACTTTTGACATTTATTTATCTTAAGGGTGCATTTGGTTGTCCCATGTAAATTGAATTGTTTCATTGTGTTTTGCATATACTGTTGTGAACAAATCCATCTTTGTGAATTGAAAAATTCATGAGGATAGCATGCAGATTATGGGAGAATGAAAATTAAAAAATAGAAGCATTTCATGAATTCCCAAAAATTGATCCTTAACACCAATTAAGGTGATAATTCTAACTTTTTAAAATGGTCTCTTTCGAGAGGATAAATTTGTACCTTAAATCCCATGCAGATTACAGTTGATCTACTTGGACAACCAAACAGGCCATAACTTAATTCGTAAATAATTATGAAATTGTAGTATGGAACATGACCAGTTTGTGACATTGTTTCAGCTGCAATTATACGCTATCAGATTGCAGGAAATTTTCTGGGATTGCCTGCTGTGACTGTTCCGGTACTTTATCTTTTTTTTTCTTTTTCCCTGTTATAACTCAACAGTGACAATGATTTACAGTCAGTCTCTTCAGATACATTCAATGAAATTAGAACAATAATGATTCAAATTGACTAGTCCTTGTTTGTGGGCAACCTACCTAAATTCTTGATAGGTTGGCTATGACAAATCGGGTCTGCCTATTGGCCTTCAGTTCATTGGGAGGCCGTGGTCTGAAGCAACATTAATCCATCTAGCTTTCGCAATGCAGGTAGCTTACCATTCTTATGAATTTTAAATTTTTGTTTACTGTTAAAAAGAAACATATAAGATGATCGATAATGCTCTATGAAGACATCATAGACTTGATAATTTAATACTTCTGCTGTGCCTAATGTCTACTAAATTGTGATCACACAATCTATTTTTGTGTTAATCAGCCAATTGATTTTCGTCGGGACTAATGGATAGTCTATTTTTGTTTCAGGCTCTTTGCATCTCGGACTGCCAAAAGCCAAAGGTTTTTTATGATCTGCTCAAAAAGGAGTAAGTGCACCAACAACTCCTTTCCAGATATGATGGTAATACAATATCATCAAAAGAGTTCTCAGAAGAATGATTCACACCAATTGAAGCTCTTGCTTACTCTACTGTTTTTAGTGCCATCTCTTTTGATAAAATAAGGGAAGCAATGTATATTGAAGTTACTGCTGTGTAATCAATATCTAAATTGTGGAAGCGGACACTCATTTTCCATTAATGAAAGCGTTTCCCATATCTTTTAATGCATGTTTTAGCTGGTTTTGTGAATGACATACTGCTTCCAAACTAGTAATTTTGGCCTATTATCCTCTGTTTTATCAGTTATTATTTAGAGAATTTGTTGTGCATGCAAAACAAAAAGTTGCAAAGAAAAACAAGGGAAAGAACTGATATAAATGATTGGTCTCATAGACGTGTTTGATACACTCAAATTGGAACTTGGAAGTTAACAATGGATTACTGACAATTAGAGAAGTTAAATTCTAGGAATGGAACCTTAAAGGAAAATAAAGGAAACTGGATGAGGAGAGTTTTGAGGATGAAACAAAGTAAGTACATTTTGCTTGTGGTCCTTGCCTAATTAAATTCTTTTAATCTCTAGAGATGTTACTGGTTGGTCAGGAAGCAAAAATTCTCCACATAGATATATCTCACACAGAAACTCATAAGGAAATAAAATGGATAGGCAATCGAGAAGTTGGATGCTGCAACAGTGAAGAGGTAGAAATTCAAAGAGTATGAACTGCAAAATATTCGAATGTGGGAGGAAAAATCATGATAGTGGTCCAAACTTAGGAAAGAACTCACTCAAATGTGCAGTCATAACCTTAGGGAAATGAATGAGCATATATAGTAACATGACTTGTGGAAAAGAGCAAAAATGCTGAATTTGGTGAAAGGATTACTTGAATCAAACCAGCAGACTTGGAAGAATTTCACAATTCACAAATATTGCCCAAAAATGGACTCTAGAGGGGGTGAATATGGTCCTTGGCAAACTTTAAGCAATTAAAGCCAAATCAAACAAACGCACAATCACGATAAGTAAACAATTGAAGTAATGTGCAAATACAGCTATATTAACATGGTTTGCTTATCCCCCGCCTATGTCGACACCTCAACCCATCACTTGAGAATACCCAATCCACTATTCAATCTTCTTCCAAGTGGAGATCAAATCTTTACAACCCATAGAGTTCACGAGCTCTTTGCACTGAGGTTGAAGATACCCCTTCACACCTCACAAGGGTCAAACCCAACACTTTACCAATGAATACAATTTGAGAGTGATGAGTACAATGATTGCTCCTTTTTTTAGCTGATATTACAATATCATAAAAAATAAGATCCCTAACCTAACCTTTACCCTTCCATAGCTATTAGCTAGGAACTCCCAGTAATTATGTTTGAACTTAGTTTTGCATACAACCCTTGAAAGGATTTTAAGTTAACTATCTTTTTTTTCTTTTTCCTTTTTGTGTGTCGAGGAAGGGAGTGAAAAATGTGAAAAATAAAAGCCTCTAGGACTCACCCAGTTGGTGAGGGTGTAAAAGAAAAAATGTTAGGATTAGGCTAGATGTATGGGTCAAATCTCCTCCAATGTAACCAAAAGAAAAATGTGGACATAAATAAAGAGTAAATTAAGTGTTTATTTTTTTTATTTTTTTTCAAGATAAGAACATCATTGTATGAAGAAAGGTAAATAATAATTTGTAATTTTCACTTCTCATTTAGCCATTTCCGTATTGTCAAGTTAATAGAATGGTAAAGCATAATTTGCTAGTCGGAAAGCCAAAAAATAGACACACAAACTTATTTAAAAATACATTTTTTTATTAAATTATTCACCGCATTTTTCATTTTACATGGGTGCTCCACAATTTCTACCTGAACATTGGGGAATTAAGGAATATGCTACTTAACATAGTGACAAAAACTTAAATGGTGGTCTTACCATACAAGTAGGGGGTTAGAACCCAATGATCTTCACTTACCAACTCCCTAACATTTTAATACTCAGCCAGCCTATTAGGGACAAAAAAAAAAAAGGTCCATCGGGTTCTGTTGCCATCCTGACCCATCTATCTTCACTTCATTTGAATACAGTTTTTTAAAAAAAGATTCGTCACAAAACAGCAAATTCTTTATCTGCAGTATCAAAGCCTTAGATTCTTACCTGGACAAGGATATTTTGTAAGCAGCATGCCCAACTCCTTCCTTCAAGAACAGCAAAGTCCGCCAAAAATGAAATAGTCAATCTACTTCGTAAGCTAATGCATGATTTGCAGAGCTGAAAAAGAAAAATTAGAACAAAAATATGATAGACAACATATTGATACCAACAATTTAATTCTACAGTTAAATCTCCAATATTTAAGTAACTAGGCATGAAGAAACATTATTCCAAAATCTTTTCTTTTCCTTTCTTTAGCTAAATAGGGAAAAGGACAAAAAGGTTAAAACCCAGACTAGCAATAAAAAACCAAAGCCAAGCTCTTAAGGAAGAAGCGATCAATATCGACCCACCAAGATAAACTCATTGTTGTCAAGAACCTGAACATCTTTTTCTCCCACAAAATTCTCACGCCCAATGTCTTTCACCATATTCACAAATTCTACCCTCTTTGCAAGCGGAAGAGGCACGTAAGGCAGCCGGAAAATTGGCCTAACAACCCCAAGTTGAGCAAGAGCTGTGTTTAATCCAATGGGGTTTGGCTCATGAAAGAGCCATTCAATCAGAGGCATTAGCTTTGAATTAAGAAAAGGGTTCTTCCCCCCGAACATAAGTTCTCGCATTAACCCAGGAACCAAGTTGCTAGCAACAGATATCACACCAGTAGCCCCGTAGCCCCATCTTGAGTCGTGGCACTGATCATCATTCCCACTCCATACCACAATCCCATTATCTGTATACTCTTTTATCCTATCATTTCCCACACACTCTTTAATGCCTGCCAAGTTAGCACTTTGCGCCACTGTGTGAATTACGCGAGGGGGGATATCTTGGCCAGTTCGTGATGGCACATTGTAAATAATGGCGGGGCCCATGGAGAGCACGCTATCAAAGTGAGAAACCAATCCTTCTAAGGACGTTTTGCCATAATAAGGATTGATGTGAAGGGCAGCGTGCATTCCAACAGCAAAACCCTGTTCAGTGGCATGGATTGCTTCCCTCGTGGAGTTGCTTCCAGTGTTTCCAATTACCTTAATTGATGCACCAAAACAGTTGACTGTGTGCCCTATGAGCATTATATGTTCATCCCAACTCATCAAGTGACCTTCACCAGTTGTGCCTCCTACAATCACACCTTCAGCACCCTGTTCGATCTGCATATTCACCAAGGCATCATATGCTTCCAAATCAAATCTTCCATCTGGTAGATATGGGGTTTTGATGGCTGTAATCAGCCTAAGAGACTTTATATCCTCCACTGATGTCCTGCGAAAATAATGACAGCATCAGGTGATAACCCAGTCCACCAAATCTTTTAAATAAAACACATGGATTTCCAACATAGCAATGGTAACAACATTCTCTTAATGAATGGGATGTGAAACAAAGTTAAATTCTTACCATTTCACTAACCCAAAAAAAAAAAAAAAATGATTTGTAGAGTACATGTATGCACCTGAACACACCACCATATATGTGTACACATGTATGAAAACTTGAATGCCTAACTTTCAAAACATGCTGCTCAATACATTGTTCCCCTTTGGTGATTCTGATACTGTTACCAAATTCTAGATATTTATATATGTACAAACATACAGATACCAGTTTCACAGTTACTTGATCTAAGAACCCTAATTTGAAAATGTATAGAAAAGCCTGCATCATGTTCCAGTTTGATTGCAATACACGAGGGTCTGTAGAAAAGGCTACATTATGATAAAGTTTGATTGTTATATATAAGGGTCTCTGGTCTAAAGCTAAATCATGATTTATTTAAAGTTTGTGCAGTGCCGTTTACTAAGGACACAATAAGAAAGCATCAAAACAAAAGTGGACTAGCTCTTGGATATAGAATGCAGACCGATAATACAGCTTCGCAAGTGTTGTTCTAATGAAGATCTATTAAAAATGTATTAACATACCTATTGAAATGCATTCACACTAAACACCACATTCAAATAGAGATATATTGATTACATGCATGTTTGGGCATTCCACAAAATATGATAGATTCACTATATTTTGTACACATTTGAATGCACAAATTAATTCTCTTCTCTAGACCAAAGTTATAACTACAATTAAATAGCAGACTGTAACATGTGATAGATTCACAATATTTTCTACACATTTGAATGCACAAATTAATTCTCTTCTCTAGACCAAAGTTATAACCACAATTAAATAGCAGACTGCAACATGTCATTTAATAAAAATGATAGTATTGACTGCATATAGAGGATTGGCTCATATCTTATCCTAAGGAACCAGAATATGCTCATCCGATGCTATTTTGCTACCTAAAATGTAATGTAATAAGTTCATTTCCATGGAATGTTCAAATGGAGCTTAAAAATGTAAACCGATCTTCAGGTTAGTAATTTTGGCATCTTCTCTACCTAAATTCTAATCCTTTCCACTCATATTCAACGATGTTGCGCTTCATTTGGGGTTTAAATTATCTTCTCTAAATTAAGTGCAGGTTTGCTTCATAAATAATTTCAAAAAAAAAAAAAAAAAAAATCAAATCAGAGCAGTAATTTCTCTGTACAAGATACCACAACAAAAATCAAATGTTCTAAACCAACAAAAGAATCTATATGGACATTCCTATCTAAGAAGACATCCATTCATAAAAATCTATGATAGCTGACCTGTTTTTATCTTCAAAACTACGCATTGGAAGATGAAAATTAGCAATTACGGCTGCTTGCGGAGACCTCCATTTTGCATTCCTCCTGCTCAATAGCAATAGAATATGTTGTTAGAAACTTAACACGGCAAACTGGACAGGTAAGTTGGTTGTGACACGAAGAATCATTTCTACTTTACACATGCCATCATTTTAACCAGTCTCTGACTTCATAAGAGCTGAGAACTCCATTTGGACATATAATTTTCAAGTACAATGATTGTTTTCAATGAAAGCAAAAGGAATGGGGGAAAAGCAATAAAATAATAAATAAGGAACAAAGCAAAATGTATACAAAAATTACAATTAAACTGCAAAATGCATTTACTTCTCTGTCATGATCTTAAAACTAGCACTAAATGCAGAAGCTCAAGAAACTGACTCCATTTGAACAACATCCAGAAAGTCATAGAAATTAGCTGAAGAGTGAAGACAGTGGGAAACACACTTGATCTCAACACAAAATAAATTCCATTAAGCAACAAAGCATGTGAACTTTGGTTATTGGAAAAATATGTCTACAAATCACAATATTTTCAATTACGTAACTACAAACGTTGCTTTCAATTACTCATCACACCCTTATAATGTGGCCTGTTGAAACTTGTTTTCCAAAATCAAAGGCACTGGATATTCTTTCGGCCATGGTTTGTGAAATCTTATATGGTTGATCCATATTATATCTTATATGGTTCACTAAGAAAGTTTGAAAGAAGTTCAATTTCTAGTGGGGGATGGTTGTGGATTAGTCTATGGGAAGATGTTTGGTAGAGGAAGGAGTTAGAGAAGAAGTTCCAAATCTTTTCTATTTCATGGTGAATAAGAATGCCTAGATTTAAAGGATAGTGTTTTTCGGAGGGATGGTGTGGCAGTTTGGAAGGTGGTCCTCAATAGGAATTTTCAAGATTGGGAGACAAACAGATTGATGGAGTTTTGGGGGAAGCTTTATTCAATTGAAGCAGTTAGTGGGAGCGAGGATGGCATTGCGTGGAAAAGGAAAGGTAATAGAATTCTCAGTTAAATCCGATTGTCAGCTTTTGTTAAAAGGAGAGGGTGTGTCTTTCTTGAGCTCTAAGGTTTGGCTATCTCTGTTCCAACAAAGATGGGCTTTTTTCACTTGGATGGCAATGGAAATAAACGCTTGACACTCTAGACCATCTAATAGTAGGAATTTTGAATTACCAAATTGGTCCATCACACGTGCAAAGAAGTGGCCAAATCTGTGAACCGTTTTGTTTTACATTGTAAATTGGCTAGAGAGTTGTAGGGTTTTTGCTTTGGCATATTTGGGATGAATTGGATATTGTCTATGTTGGCGCTTCATTCAATGGAAGGGTGATTGAGTAAGAGTTCAAATCTCTCTCTCTCTCTCTCTCTCTCTCTCTCTCTGAGTCAGGTATACTTGACTAGATCGGAACTTTTATATATATATATATATATATATATATATTGGATCGCTTGACACATAGTTTTTGCTTCTAATTTGACGTGCAGTTTGCAAAACCTAACGTAGAATAGGTATTTTGAGAAACCAACCATTGGATTATATATTCTGCTTATACACATTATATATACCAAAAATCACATTGATCCAACGGCTACTTTTTAAAAAATATCATAGTTCTAAGATAAACTGTAAAAAAAATTATGCGAAACTGTCACAGATGGTTTTCTAAAAAACCAACTGTTGGATCAATGTAATTTTTGACATACATAATATATATAAGCAGAATATCTAATTCAACAGTAGGTTTCTCAAAATACTTATCCAAATTAGGAGTGGAAACTATGTGTCAAGTGATCCTGTCCCTATATTTGGAAAGATGAAATTAGAAAGCTTTTAGCAGAATTGAGAGTCTAATCCTGGCGGTGGATGACCAGCTTGTTGGTTCTGCTACTTTTCTGCAAGTCTTCAATCACGCATCATGGAAGAGCAATTCGGAGAAATTCTAGGGCAAGTATATCACGCGGGTCATAGGAGCAATTCGGGTTTCTCGTGGGTCCTCACCGGGTCTTTTAAGTGAGCTGATCTCAGCTTTAATTGTGATCCAATGGCCTTCTTATTTGCTGATTTTAAGTTAATATCAGCATTTGCTGATAAGAGAAAAACTCATATATATATATATATATATATATGTCCGAAATGTTTTCTTGGGGTTCACTAGAAACAATTGAATACGCTAAAACCTAAATGAAGTTGAAAGCAAATAAAATATGATTTAAGTAAAAAATTAATTAATTAATTAAGAGAATAAAATGAACCTGGTGTAGATATTGGCACTATTGGGGCGAAGAAAGTGGAAAGGAGAATCAGTCGAGCACAGCCAGTGGCTCTTCAAGGAAGCCATTTAACCGATATAATCTGCAATTCCGACCCGAAACAAAAGCTTGAGAAAAGAAATTGTTGCTCTGAAACTCAGACGAATGGGGTTTCCGACATACAAATGAGATGATAATTGAATTGAACTGAAATGAAATTTTCAGTGAATAAATATAGGGTTTAGGTAGTGAGAATCGTGGTAATAATGATGCAGTGGCCGCCGGGGAGAAAATCGACGGAGCTCCGGTGGGCATAGTAGGCCATTTTGTGAAATTCCAGTTAGAGAGGAGGCTAAGCTGCTAGTGGTGGTAATGACGACGATTGCAGGAACAGGGACGCAGCGGTCGGCGGACGCGTTTGAGGGGTTGGGGATTCGGGGATAGAACCATGTATATATAAGGGGCTTAAAACGCAGCGTTTCAACATGTCTAAATTTTTTAGGGTTTTGATAAAATATATATATATATATATATATATATAAAAGCTTCTAATACAAAGTGCACCTCATGCAAGATGCATCATGCGGTCTCATCTAGAGTCATTTTTTGAGTATATTTTCAGAAATTAACTGTTGGATTTGATATTCCTTTAATGTATATCATGTCTACCAAAAATCGTGATCCAACAGTTAGTTTCTTAAAAAATAAACTGTGAAAAAAGATGACATTTTAAAGAATAAAATAGTCACAATTTTTTAAACTTATATTTTTTTAGAAACTAATGGCTGGATCACTGTAATTTTTTCAGGCATAATCGAAAAAGGAGAACGAAACCCTTTCTACTGTTTGTTGCGCACTAATCCTTGGGATCCTTGATTCCGTCAGAGCCAAACTCGTCGGTGTAAAGTGAAGTGAAACCCAAAGCGGGGTAAAGTGAAACCCAATCTCGTCGGTGGGTTTGATTATCCATTCCAGGGAAAAGCGATTACAATCTTTCGTAACGACGAGCGTAACTTGACACGACAGAGCGCCAAATTATTTCGGGAAAATGAATGATATTGCCTGGGGTGGTGCTGGCCACTTGTTCAAATTTAAGCCTATTGGGCTTTGAACAGAACTACTATGTATTCCTTTTTCTTTATTTTTTATTTTTATTTATTTTTTTATTTTTTTTCATCTTGAGTAAGTAATTTGTACGGAAGAAATTGGGTGATGTGGTATTTAAACTTGAAATTATGTTGACTATTTACTTTCTCTCTCAATTTTCTCTCCTCTGATCTTAGATGCAGCAGAAAGGACAATTTCAATGGGAGAGACAACCATTTGTTTCTCTTGACATTAGAAAGGGTAATTTGGCAATGATCATATTACCTTGTCCAGACAAACAAAAGAATGGAAAATAATTGGTAATCATATTCTTGATTCCCATTTATCTACTTTTAATGCACTGATGCTATGGGCACATTAAATTGAATTGAATCTGACTAGAGTTTGATTTAGTGGAAAATTTTATTTTTTGCTTAAAGGTTGTTATGAAGCTTACTAATATCTGTGTTGAATCTGAATGGACGTTTCAGTGCTTTTAATGACCAGCACATAATCCAATGGATATCATGGATCTCAACTTTTGTGTGCACTTAAATTGGTCAATGGATGTTGGCTATAGACTTCGGGATTGAGATAATGTATTATACCTTCTATGATTATATTTTGCTCAACAGCTTAATGCAATGACGAAACAATCAGTACTATGGTTTGAATCCATATTACATATCTAGTGATATGTTTTGCCTTTATTCTTTTTTTTCCCCTAATATATATATATATATATATATATATATATATATATATATATACATATATTGAGTGACTCTATATAGAAACAAAATTAACTGCCTAAGATGTAAGAAACACAATTTTTAACTTAAATGTTGGAAGTTTTGATATGAAGGGAACATTACACAACTAAAAATACAGAGCAAATTCCTCCAAATTATATTTAATTTACATTGTTTTTCACATTTTGCAGAGGATTGTTTCTTAAAGAACATATGTAAACGAAAAAAAAAAATGAACATATAGCATAAGAAATATGGAAAAAAATAATAATTAAGAAACAGAGAATTTTCATAGATATCTTCATCCTCCATATCTTCACCATATGTTGCATTAAAGTTCGATGCGATTGTTTCGTATGCTTGCTTCTGAGTCAATATTGCTATCAATTTTCGGCTTTATAATGTCTATGGGTTGGTTTGGTTTTAAATTTTGAGTTGGTTTGATTTCACTAAAAATCCAAACCGTTTAAATCTAATCAAACCGTTTTAAAAATATTTATAATTTTTTATATATTAGTAATGTTTCATTTATTAAATAATATAAATACCTAAAGTTTACAAATATTAATAGTATGACATATATTAGTAGTTTTATAACGTCTAAAAAATGTGTGAAATTGATTGTCTTATAATATAGTTCATTATCATTTTAGGGTGTTTAGATAAGTATTATTTTGGGCTCATTTGGGCCTCTGTATATATTTATTTCTTGTATGCAAGTGACTCTGCAATATTGTTATATAGTTTTACTTATTTTATTAAGGATTGTTGGACAAGAAATAACTTTGCATTATTTTTACATACTTTTAGTATTTTTTTTTTTAATCTTATGAAGGGCTTTTAGTAGGCATAAATTATGAAATATAACCTAGAAAAACATATTTGATATTTTTGACAAGTTAAAATCCCGAAAATTAGTCCATTTTTCAAACCAGTCAAATCGAATCGTTTACACCCCTACGAATAGTGGTGTCAAAATGGATAGGCCGTCCATTTGGCCTGCTAACCGGTCCGATAGCTAGTGGATCATGCCCGATAACTAATGGACTGGATTGATCTGATCCATAGGAAATGGACTAGACTGGGCTAAGAATTTTGTCTAATGGGCCAGACCAATCCGAGACAGATAAGCGGCCCGAACTAATCCGCTAACCCGATCTGATCCGGTCCACCCATTGGCCCGTCTAGTAGCCCATTTGATTCGATCCATTAAGCCTAGTACAACTCATTTTGAGATTTGATCCCAGCCTCTTTAAGATAAAAACTTTATGTAACAATTCTTACCACTAAGCTATGTATTAGCTTGTGATATCTTATGGTGATAGATAATATTTAACTTAATTTCATTTAAATTCTTTTATAACCATTAAGTATATATAAAATAATATTTAGAAAGACCCATTGTTGGATTGGACAAATTTCTTATGAATGCCATGCTCGCAAAAAATTAGAGCAATCCAACGGTCAATTTTTGAATAATGATTATAGAAGATTAGTGATATTTTAAAGAACAAATAAGACAATTTTTCTTATTGTCAATTTTTAAAAACCGACTGTTGGATTACTGTGATTTTTGACAATATGATATTCATAAGAAGTTTGTTCAATTCAACGGTAGATTTTTAGAAATATCTTGTATAATTAGCCATACACATATATGTGACTTAAGCTTGTAAATTATAAGGTGCACCTAGTACAAAGTTGAGTGAGGTTACTTGAGTCTCAATCACCACTGACATTTAGAAAAACTCTTCGTTGGATTAGATAAACACATTGTGAATGCCATGCTCACAAAAAATCATAACGATGTAATGATCAATTTTTGAATAAGGACTATAGAAGATTTGTGATATTTTGAAGAACAAAACATATAATTTTTCACATTTGCATTTATCAAAAATAGACCATTAGATTATTGTGATTTTTTGCAAT
Source organism: Hamamelis virginiana (assembly GCA_017140935.1). NCBI lineage: Eukaryota > Viridiplantae > Streptophyta > Magnoliopsida > Saxifragales > Hamamelidaceae > Hamamelis > Hamamelis virginiana. Next base: position 9,420 of record JAESVK010000171.1, on the reverse strand, counting down.
CATAGTATTATTCATAAGAAGTTTGTTCAACTCAATTCAACGGTGGGTTTTGTATTTTACAAATTACAGACCTTTTCTTTTACTAAGTCTTGATTACAATTAAATGAACCTACTCACAAGTCTGTTCGGTATTTTTTATTTTATTTTTTCATTCATGAACTCACTAAATTTTTGAAAAAGGAAAAAAACTTATTTAGTAGAAATCACAAATTATCTTTTTTAATTAAGAATCTCATATATTTTTAATAGAATTATTATTTTTTTTTACTACATTAATTTTATTATTCATTTGTAGTTAAATTAAAATTTGAAATCATAATTCATATAGAGTAAGAATTTTTTTTTTTTTTAATTATTTATAAATTTTAAAGCTTATGTCTTTTTTTTTTTTTTTTTTTTTTACATTGTAATCAAAATAAACTAAAGAGAATGACCAAAAAAAAACACCAAAATTAATCTTAGTGGACCATTAGCCTAGGCCGAATTGGCCCATAAGCTAAGACCGATCCAATCAAATCCATTAGCTCGATCTAGCCTAATCCATTAGCTCAATCCGATCCAATCCGTTAACTAAGTGGACTAATCTAATGGACAGGATCAGACAGACCTTTTTCCCTTATTAAATTGTTCCGATCCGATCTAATACCTTAATGGACCCAGCCCTATCCGATCCAATAGCCCAGTTGTCCAATAACTTAACGAGCCGGCTCCTACCCGATCCGCCCATTTTGACGCCACTACCTACGAATACTCCCTTATATCAACATTCATTTAGCTATTGTGTTTGGGTAGGATTGGCAAATTGATCCATACCCATTAACCCGCCCATACCTACTTAATATTAATGGATATGAGTCGGTACATTTTAACAAATAGGTAATAAATGGACCACTCATTAAAAATTCATTTATAAGCAGGTAATAAATGGGTACCCCTAAAAAAAATGAAAATAGAGATTTCTCTATAGTGGGATGAGCGTGAACAATTACTTGGGAAGCACGCAATCATCTTGATCTATACTTTATTATAAGGGATAATTGGCAAAAAGTCCTATTTTAGGAGCCTCTCTTGCTTAAAGTCCTAATTTAGGATTTTTAATGTTTAAAGTCATTTTTTAATGAGATTTTAATACATTAAGTCCCAAAGTTGAAAGTGGGCATTCCATTGGTCTCTAAATGTTCTTGTTGTGAAAGGGGTCATATAGAAAGTCAGGATCATGTTTTAGCTACGGGTAGAGTGGCTAATGAAATTTGGCGTCATATTTTTGTTTTAATGGGTATGCCATTTATATCGAACATGAACTGGAAAGAAAAAATCGAATTTTGGTTTCGAAGGGTAGCACACTGTGAACCCGCCAAACCTGTCGGCTCTTTTGTTTTAGAATTGGATTCACTATCATCATGGATTGTAGATAATTCATTATTCTTCTCTATTTATCCTTCTCTTTTATCTACATGTTTATCCTTCTCTATTATCCATCCAATAGATAATTCATTATTCTTCTCTATTTATCCTTCTCTTTTATCTACATGTTTATCCTTCTCTATTATCCATCCAAGATCATCCAATCTTAATCATCATTCTCAATTGTGGGAGTCCACTTAGATTGGGTTTTGAAAAAGGAAAGGAGTTTGATAAAAACTGGGAGTCGCCACCTTATTTTTAAGGAATAAGAAACCATAAAAAAAGAGTTTTATTTTCAATAAAACAATGACTCCATATTTAGAAAAGCATGGCCTTCGAATCAAAGTTAGATTCGGGGGCTAGGTTATGAGATAGGAAGGTTCCAGAACGCATCCTGTAGGCACCTATCTCATCCTAATTAAAGGTCTCGTAATTACTTTTGGGCTTTATCAAAATCTTATCACAACAACTCAAATTATCTAATCAACCACAAAAATAGTAATAATAATACATAAATAATAATAATAGATAATAAGAAAAAGCAAACACAATCCTAAAGACTATAGGAGACACACAGTCAACCTAAGATTGGACTTGTGCCCTATTGCCTGCCTACGTACTTTACTAGTGTCCTGATAGAGATCAAAGTCCATCGTAGTTTAAATACCTAGGATTCTCCTATTGTAGTGAACTACATCATCAGAGACGTTCTACCTTATCTAAGACTCTATATTCGAGAGTTTATCTTTGTTTAAAACACTTCAACATTCAAAGTGGGAGTTTCATCTCGAACTAACTTCTCAAATTATAATTTCATTGGGAAATCTTTTCTAAGATAGACTCCTAGACTTAATAGAACTCTTCTTTTGATGCAATTCCTATAACAGAGGAGAATCCTAAGTGGAGTCAAATGACTTTTCTAACCTAGAATTCCTAACTACAACCTAAGTCAGTCTAAACAATTTAGAATACTAAAATAATGTGTAGACATCCATTTTTGACCATGAGTACGGTCATGAATGGTTGCCTATGTTTAGAAGTGAAATAGGGTGTTAAAACCCTAAGTTCCCAGTTTTACCCTTTGTGGGTAATTAGATAGATGTCATTATCACATGTGTGTTTTTAGGTCAGATTGAGTCGGTTCTTTTTGCATTAGGTTTTTAGAGAGTCTAGGAACGTCCCTGCAAAATTTCATGGCAATCCGAGCCAGGCTTGATAGAAAATAAGGCCTTTTGTGACTGAATGGCAGTTTGGTCCTTTGAATCACAAAAGCCCTGAATGACTGTTGATCTTGTCTCGAATGGTCTCGAGGCTTTGGCATAGATATATAAAGTGTGTTTGGTAGCTAAGTTGATCAATGACAAGATCTGTGGAGCCTTCTGGCTCATGATTGGCTCTTGAAGCTCGAAAGGCCCTTTCAAAGCCCCGATTAGGGTTTCGACCGGTTTCGATTTTTTTATCAAACCAAAGCCTTCAAAACACTTTCCTAAAACATTTTAAAACTTTTTTCAAGAAGAATAAATGATTTCGAAAGCAATCGGTTAGCAAATTTCAAAACTCTAATTTAGGCCCGGCAGGCCTTAAACAGCTAATCGGTCAAATTTTCCCTAAAATTTTGACCTCAGTCAATGCATTTTCACTTCAGACACTTCTTAAAACATGGATGATCGAATCACGATCGTTTCGACTCTTGAATCGTCAAATTTGGACTTAAAACGGGCCCGAAAAGCCGAAAAAAGCCGAAATCGGGTCAAAACGGACTGAGGTAGGTCAACACAGGCTAAATATGGCATGGAGGACTGATGGCCGTCCACCTAGGGACGGCCAACCGTCCATGAGGGATGGCCAACCGTCCTAGGGTGGATGGTTGTCGATCCCCTCAGTCAATAACTGCTTTGTTTTAGTGTTTTCCCTGCCCGGGACTCTTCCAAGCCCTGCCATGTGTCTAGTTCGGCCATGGGGACTTTTGGATGAGTATGAACACCTTGGAAGACTGATTTTGAGCCCTTGGATCATTCTTAGGAGATTTAAACTCAGCCATTGATCAAATTCAGGCTTCTCTATAAATAGAGGGCCCTGAAATCAATTTCAACACAGAATAAGCTTTAGAGAGCTAGCTTGGAGAGTAGAGGCTTGAGCAATTGCACAAGCTTCCCCCATAGCACTCTAGCTTAAGTTTTAAAGTTTTTAAGGTCCTTAGAGTCTTTGGAGAGAAGGCTTGGAGCTTGAAGAGAAGGCTTGAAGCTTGAAGGCTTGAAGGCAGAGGTTAGTAGTTTTCTTTTCTATTCTTGTTCTTTTTCTTTTTTCTTTTTTTTATCATGTTAGGTTAGGTTTTCATTTTCTTAGTATGCATAGGGTTTAGTTTATTGTTAGTATGCATAGGATATAGTTTATCATTAGCATGCATAGTATAAGTTCCATATTTCTATAGTATTAAACTAGTTTATTTTTATATGCATATTTCTCTTCTTCCATTTTTATATTATCATACCATTTTAGTGTTAGGATTTATTTTATATCTAGAATATATGATAATATATTAGTTTCATGCATATTATTTTCTTAAGGTTAGGAAAGTATATTAATCCATTTTTTTTCTATTGTTACCATGTTAGAAATGCATATTAATAGTTTAGGTTTATGTCATTACTTTAATTATGTCTTGTTTGGAATAATATGACTTGTGTTCGAGGGAGCATGCAAAGGTAAGATTCTTCGCTTGTGTTAGATTAAGTAGTTTAAGCATGAGATTTGGTTATTTTGGTGTAGTTTTACATATGGTAGTGTTAGTATCATATTAGGTTGCATGCTAGATCATTTGCACCTTTTCTATTTATTGTTTTCATGGGTTTTAAATTACTTTTAAAGCTATATTCAAATCTGTCCATGGATTGAAAGTAACTTTAAAGTAAGTTAAAAACCATTTTTAGGGCCAAATCCAACTTAGAAATATGTCTAGGTTCACATAGTTTGATTAGATTGCATTTAGGGTCATTTTTGATGCATTATTAGCATTGTTTATCGCATTTTTTATTTATTTTATTTAAATTTCAGCAAGCATGCATTTAGTATTTTAGGTATCTAGACTAACCTAGGATTAGCTAGAAACCCTAGGATTAGGGGGGTCACTTGACCCCACTTAGGACTCTTCTTTGTTGTAAGAATTACAATAAGAATAGAGTTCTATTTTACCTAGGATTCTACTTCGAGAACAATTCTAAAAGTGATTTTGAAAGAATTCAAAATGGAATGAAATTCCATCTCTCATAACAAGTGTTTTGATCCAACTCAAACTCTCGAAACTAGAGTTCAAGATAAGATAGAATATCTACGATTATGTGGTTTGTTACAATAGGTTAGTCCTATATAATCGAACTACGTGGACTTTGATCTTTATCAAGCAATTGGTAAGGTACGTAGGCAGTCAATAGGGCGCAAGTCCAATCTTAGGTTGACTTCTAGTTTCCTAAGACCCTTAGGATTGTGTATACTTTTGTATTATATATTACTATTATTATATATTATTATTCATATTTTGTGATTGATTAGATATGCTAGGATTGTTTTGAAAAGATTTTGATAAAACCCAAATCTAATTAGGAGACCTTTAATTAGGGCGAGGTGGGTGCCTATAAGGAGTTCCTTGGAACCTTCCCACTTCGTAACCTAGCCCCCGAATCCAACTTTGATTCGAAAGACCATGCTTTTCCAAAATATGGGGTCAATGTTTTATTGAAAATAAAACTCTTTTTGTGGTTTCCTTGTTCCCTAAAAATAAGGTGGCGACTCCTAGTTTTTTACAAACTCTTATCCTTTTTCAAAAACCCAATCTTGAGTGGATAATAGAGAAGGATAAAAGTGGATAATAGAAAAGGATAAATCGAGACGGATAAACATCATCCACAATCCACTCAAGATAAACACTCCTCCCAAGAGTGAACGAGAGGGCCTCCCGATTCAGGTTGGCTGGTTCACATAACGCATGCTGGAAATTCTGGAAAATATATAAAAAATGCAACACACAATGCAAACAATGCATGAAAATGTCCTAAATGCAATCTAATCATTCTATGTGAACCTAGACATGTTTCTAAGTTAAACTTGGTCCTAAAAGTGACTTTTAACCCACTTTAAAGTCACTTTTAAATTCTGGACAGAATTAAAAGTGATTCTAAAAATGGATTAAAATCCAAAATAATGAATAAAAAATATGGTGAAAGTGCACTAAATGCAATCTATCATGATGTTAAAATAATATGCTAAAACACCATGCAAGACAATCAAGAAGTCATATCACAATCGTGCTTAAATTAATAAAAACTTATCACAAGGGAAGAAACTTACCATAGCATGCTCCCTCGAACACAATTCATATATCAGTCCAAAAACTCAAACATTCCATGTGATAAATCTTAGTAACCAAGAATAATTATAATGCTATTTATGAAATAACAATGCATGACCCTACTTCTTACATCCTAACAAGGTAAAGACTCAAACTATATATTTAATATGCATTCCTATCTAAAAAATAGGAAATCATAAGAATAAAACCAATACATTCTGCAGAAAATCAAACTATCCTAAATGAGCCAATTCTTAACTATGTTATTCAAAACCAACTTTTAAGCACAATGGGGTATGAACCCTTACCTCTTTGCCCTCTTCTTCAAGCTCCAAGCTCTCTTTTTCAAGCTCCAATGGCCTCCCAATTCGTAGGTTGCAGTGGCTAGGGTTCTTAGAGTGTCTCTAGTTCTCCCCTCTCAAAGTTCATCCTCTAAAACTGATTTATAAGTGGTGTATATATAGAAGAGGCCTCAATTTGATCAATGGCTCTCATTAAAACCCTAGGGAATGATCCAAGGGTCTTAAATGAGTCTTCAAAAGTCCCCAAAGTCGTGTTAACTGATCCAAAGAGGGTTTGAAAGAGTTTCAAAGCGAATAGAACTCTAAAAAATCAAAAATTGTCGAATCTGCATAACCAGACTCGGGTGACCATCCACCCTAGGATGGTTGGCCGTCCACCATGGACGGTTGGCCGTCCCTATGGGGACGATCATCGAGCCTCCAATGTATTTTTTCCCCAATGTGGTCCTATCTCAGCCCATTTCGATCCAATTTCGGTTTTTTCGGCTTTTCAGGCTCATTTTAAGTCCTAATTCGACGATTCAAGAACCAAAACGATCGTGATTCGATTCTCTGTGTTTTAAGAAGTGTTTGAAGTAAAAATGCATTGATCAAAGTCACATTTTTAAGAGAAAGTCAACCGATTAGCTGTTTTGGGCCTGCCGAGCTTAAATTAGGGTTTTGAAACCCCCTAACCAAGTTTTAAAATCATTTAATAAAGTGTTTTAAAGCTTTTGAAGGCTTCGGTTTGACAAAAAGATCGAATCCCAGCTGCTTTAGGTGAAAACTCTAATATGAGCTTAGAAGGGCCATTTGGGCCTTAAGAGCCAAACATGAGCCCAAAGGTTCAATGGACCTTGCCACTGATCAACTTAGCTATCAAACACACCCTAATTATCTATGCCAAAGTCTCGAGACAATCCGAGACCAGATCGACAGTCATTTGGAGCTTTTGTGATTCAAATGACAATGTTGCATTTCAAGTGACAAAAGACCTTATTACCTATCAAGCCTTACTCGGAATGCTATGAAATTTAGTAGGGAGATTCCTAGACTCTTTAAAAACTAAATTAAAAAAGAACCGACTCGATCTGACCTAAAAACCTACATGCGATAATGACCTCTAACTAACTACACAAAAGGATACTATGGGCAACTTAGGGTTTCAACACTCCATTTCACCTCAGATCACAGGCAACCATTCATGACTCTATTCAGGGTAAAAAATGGATGTCTACACACGCTCATCACTAAAAGGGAGCATTCTTGGTCTCATTCCATCTATTTTGACTTTGGCTTTGTGGATGTGGAGATGTAAAGCTTGGATGGAAGAGAAATATACATCTGTGGAAGTACTTTGGATCTTGATTAAAACAGCAATTTCATGGGCAAGTATGAGATTGAAAGCTGTAAATAAATTAAAGATGGATGATATGAGAGTGTTGCCTGGATTTTCTATCCCTGTTTAAGAACCCAAACAGAAAAATTTAAATATTGTTAAATGGCAGAGACCGAATGATGGATGGTTTAAATTAAATGTAGATGGAAGTTGTAATGATAATCCTGGTGTGAACCAGCCAACCTGGATCGGGAGGCCTCTCTCGTTCACTCTTAGGGTGATGTTTATCTTGAGTGGATTGTGGATGATGTTTATCCGTCTCGATTTATCCTTCTCTATTATCCTTCTCTATTATCCACATTTATCCTTCTCTATTATCCACTCAAGATAGGGTTTTTTGAAAAAGGGATAAGAGTTTGTAAAAAACTAGGAGTCGCCACCTTATTTTTAGGGAATAAGGAAACCACAAAAAAAGAGTTTTATTTTTAATAAAACATTGACCCCATATTTTGGAAAAGCATGGTCTTTCAAATCAAAGTTGGATTCGGGGGCTAGGTTACGAAGTGGGAAGGTTCCAAGGATCTCCTTGTAGGCACCCACCTCGCCCTAATTAAAGGTCTCCTAATTAAGTTTGGGCTTTATCAAAATCTTTTCAAAACAATCCTAGTTATCTAATCAATCACAAAATATGATGTTAGCCTAAATGGTTACAATCCAGCATATGTTATATGGTTTTAATGATAACAAACATTTGCCGCTGCGTTATCCAAATATCTTGTGCTTAAATGTTAAATTTGTAAGACAGATTTTCAAGATAGACTGGAGCAAACAAATGGACAACAAAATCCATGAATTGGAGGCTCAAGTATTGAAGATGTTACTATTCCCAGAAAACTGTTTTTCCCTATGAAAAATTTGGCTAAGTATGAAAAATGAATTTTTGATATATTGAGTTTTTCAAAATAATTTTTGGCGGTAATTGATCCCTATATACTCATTAACTGAGTACAGCCTTGAGGTAGCTTTTATACGTGGTATATAATACCTTACTCGATAGATCAATTTTTGACACTGTTGACGAAAATTATTTTTTGTACTAAAATTGATTTTCTACATTTTGATTTATTGGGAATTTGATTTTCTAGTATGTTCCATTGAATCCAAATGGGGGGTACTTCCTTATTTACATTGTAAACTTAAGTAAATGAAAGTAAAAGTAATTAAAAGTAAAATGCAACCATTTACTTAAATGTTTATATGTAAATAAGTGTTCTGCAGGAATAGTGGCAGATTGCTGTTGGAGTAATTGTCAAAGCTGCTGCTGCAACATTTGACATTGTGAATGCTGATTCAAACATGGCTGCATCTTCAAACGGATTTGTTGCATTTTTCAAACCAGTTTGAATCTGCAGATTGCCAAGACGCTCCTCCTAGACGCTCCAATGTATAGCTGATTTCTAAGGCTATAAATACACTTGCCATGAAGCTTAATTTAACACACAATCATATACACTATTGCAGCTTACAAGTGTTCATCATTCTTGAGTGATTCAATTCCTGTATTTCTCTCTATGAGCAAATTAGTTTAAATCTTTGAGAGATATTATTGAGAGCGTATTTGATGTATTCTCAGTGTTGTTGAGAATCATATTGGTGGTCATCCATATTCACTTGTATTTCTTGTGAAGTTAAGGTTTTGTATAAACCTTGTTTGGTGAGAGTCTTCCACTGTGAAAGAAGGCTGTGTAAAGGTTTGAATCTCCACCGGAAGTGAGATTGATAGTGGATTAATCCTTGAGACGGAGATCTTGAGGCGTGGACGTAGGCGGAGACCGAACCACGTTAAAATCCTTGTGTTTGAATTTCTCTAACTCTATCTCTTGCATTTAAATTTATTTACTTGCTTTATATTTTGTTGAGTTGAGATTTAATCTTGCATTCTAGTTATTAAAAGTTTGAGTTTTCAAAAACACTCTATCCCATTTTTAAATTAGTTTTTAAATTGCCAATACTCTATTCACCCCCCCTCTAGAGTATATTTTGGGCCAACA
>JAESVK010000170.1:1439721-1453088 GCA_017140935.1 Hamamelis virginiana | reverse complement strand
ATGAAACTTCACCAATATACTTATAGATACATCAATAATTTAATATAAATATTGCATAAAAAATAACTAGTCTAACACAATTTTTCAATCAAATAAACAAATGGTTAACTGATATATAAAAGGGTAAAAAGTATCACAAATCAAAATTACAAGAGTCAATATATTGCAATAAAAATTATAAGATGCAAAGGGTAAATCGGAGATAGTTGAGGGGATCATATTGTAATTTTTTTATAAAAAGAAAATTAAGGTATAAATATAGTTTTTTCAAGTCAATTACGAGTTAATTTACTTAATAATCATAGAACATTGGCAAGCTGAACCAACAATATTATTCAGTTTTCATGCGGTCAAGCACCAAACCAACAAGTAGGAGGCAATAGGTTGGATCACTCGATTTATTGAATGCGTGGGAACAAAGGTTGATTTGGATGCTGTACTAAACCCACACCAGTTATTGCTGTGGATGAACCATCAAAGCTAAGGGATTGAAAATTCAGGGACGGACAGTGAGAAACCCAACATATCAGAAGATTTTTGAAGTAGTAGCATGGACAACAGTGCCATTCAATTCAATCTCAAAGCTTAACAATTAACATTCTGTCTCCCTGAGATGGAGGAGGAGAATGAGAGTAAACTTAATTAGACCAGTTCAGGAGGTGTTTGTTTGTTGTACTCTGTTTTTTGGCAGAAACTTCGGAAGTAGGTTTTTTAAGAAACTTTTTTTTATATTAAATTGATGTGGAAATGCATCAATTCTCATGGGCATGCTTCAGTTTTATAAGAAACAATTGGTTTAATGAGAAATGCATTAGCTTGTTTTTTGGTTTTACAGAAACCGATGCATTTATGGGAAATTTTGCATCAGTTTTTGAAGGTGGTTTGTTTTAGGAAACTGATTTTTTTAATTTATTTTATAAAATAGATGCGACAATGCATCAATTTTCATAAACATACTTCAGTTTTATAAGAAACTCATTCGAAAATTCATCAATTTTCGACAGTTTTTGGAGATGAAATGCATCAGTTTAATTTCGAAGGTGTTTGGACTTTTGGGTAAAAAAGAACTTAAATTAGAACTTTTAGATAATTTCATATATATATATATATATATATATATATATAGTGGAGAAGTAACCAAAAAATAAAAAGAAAAAAAAAATCTGGTTGACAAAAAAATTCTTAGCTTTTTAGTTAAGAAAGAAATGCTTGTTAAGCAAATAAAATTAATGACATGGTGGTGCCCACACCACCTCCACTCCCACACCAATCCACTGTAGTGCAGTGTGTAATGGGGGCCTTAATGTTGGCAATGCTCATCTTGCATCAATGGTCTTCTTTCTACTTTGTTTCTAAAGAGGAAGAACATTTGATTACTTTCACTACTTAAAATGACATGATTACATTTTTCGTTCTTAAAGCTTAATTATTATATATATATATATATAAATCTAATCAATCTTTTCAGGATTAAAGAGATTTTATCCTACTTTATCATAATTATACTTGCTAATTTCTATTGCTGAGGATTTTAGAGATTACCATTTTCCATTTTTCAAAAATTTTAATTTGCTCAAAACAAAACAAAATATAACAAATTAATGCGTAAATTTTAAAATTAATTAACCAAATTGATATCATGATCACTAAGATGAGCACAAACCAACCGAGGCTGTGCTTATGTCCCCTACTTTAATTAATTTAATTTTGGTGGATGGTGCACCCACTGACCCACCTAATTACTTCATTAATTATAATATCATAAGAATGGGTTGTGAGGGTTAAGTGGGAAGCTAACTTTTGGTGTTTTGGTTAAACAATTTTTTTTTAATGAGAAATAATTGAGTCGGTATTTTCTAACTTTGGTAAAATTAGCAAACACTCAAAAAGCCCTTTAAATCTCGGCCTTTATTTAAGTGATGATTTAGATAGGCTACTTAAGTAAACTAATGGTCATCCAAATATTTGCTTAGTTTGACTAAATCAGCAAATACTGAGCATACGACATAAAATTTGTTAAACCTTAGTGGTATTTTTAACCCAATTATAAATTAATTAATGTAAAAGGTCACATCTACCTACTATTCTAAAACTAGTAGGTCACATTAAGGTGCAGAGTCATGAAAAAGACTATATATGCATGTGATTGGTTAATGTGAATTATAGTTTAAAAAAAAAGTACGATTTTTTCTCACATGACAAACAGTCATGAGAATATAAGAAGAATTTTTTTTTTTTCTCACATAACAAACAGTCATGAATTTTCTTGGTGTGAGGAATGTTGACAAGTTCCATGCGGATACCGACAAATACCATAGGTAGGTTTGTGGGCATGCAGCTAGTACGTACGTACTGGCCAGGAGTGGTTAGCATCGATCCTTATCTCCTAGCTCCTTCTGTACTATGTTTCTTTTTCTGTTTTTCAGACCTTGGTTTACAAATGAGTTTCTTAATTGCAAAGTATAAACATTAACTGCATCTGCATCTGCATCTGCATCTGACTGAAAAAGATGAGAATGACAACCACAAATTATATATAATGCATGATGAAAATATATTATATAATGACAAATTGACAATTGACAATGATTATAATTATGATTAGCACCGCCCACATATATATATATATATATATATATATATATATATATATATATGATTCATTGGGGTCCATTTTTAAGGTCCATTTTTAAGGTCCACTGCTCACTGAGATAGTTAGGACAGGTATTTTGAAAAATAGACCGTTGGATTAGATACTCCTCGTATGTTTATCATGACTATCAAAAATCACAGTACGTGGTCCAACGGTTGGTTTCTGAGAAAACTGACTATGAAAAAAATTGACATTTCATCGTTCTTTAAAGTGTCAGTTTTTTTCACAGTCAGTTTGCTCATGAACCAACCGTTGGATCACTGTGATTTTTGGCAGTCATGACAAATGTATCAGGAGTATCTAATCCAACGGTCGATTTTTTAAAATACATGTCCCAACTATCCCAGTGATCAGTGGATCACAAAAGTGGACCTTAAAAATGGACCCCAATGGATCATTTATATATATATGCATGATAGTATTCAAAAGCTAGGGCTGCTCTCTTAATTTGTAAAATATTGAACTTCTATTTCCTAAGTCCTTATCCATGGCCGCCACAATTATATGTTAAGCTAATAATTAACACACAACACCCCCCACCCACCCCCAAAATCTAATTTTCTTACCTCCCAAACAATATTATCTCATCCATATATATTTTAGAATGCCTAGCTGACATCATGTGCCAGTTAATTGGAATATCCTTTTATATATATATATATATATATATATATATATTCAACAAATACTGACTTAGCTTAAGTCAGCAAACATTTAAATGGCTGTTAGATCACTTTAGTGGCTTAGATCATCACTCAAATAGTTGAAATCTAACAGTCAGCAAATACTCACTTGATCGATCATTTCCAATACTTTTGAAAAGCTTGGAGATTAATTAGAGCATATAAAGTGGTTAGTATACATTTTAGTCCCCTTATTTGGACCAATTCGATTCTGATTGGGACTCTTCTATGGAATTGAATGATTGCATTAAATAATTAAGGGCAATCATTAGAGCATCTCCAATGCTCACACTTTAAATGTCACCCTTTAGTCACATTAACTCCATTGTTTAAGTGACATGTGTCCATCTTTTCACCCTTTAACTTCCACACTTTAATTTACCTATGTGTATGCTACAATGTACACTTTAAAGTACTACAAGTGATGACATGTAATAAATAAAATGGTTTAATAATTTCAATTACAAGTAATAATCAATAATACATTTTGAATTTATTTTTATTTTTTAAAATTTACTAATTTAAAATTTAATATTCATTTAATTAGTTTTCAAGGCTAGTTGGAGCACTATTTTGATTTTGAATTGTGGGAGGTTGGAAATGGCTACTTTGGGACGGTTGATGACATGGAAATTGAGATTGTCCGCCAAAAATTTATTCACTGAATGAGTTATAGGGGTTATGTGAGCTAAACGTGTATTGTTGGGGTTGGGATTAAAAACCATATTTTGATTGTTGAGAAAATGCTTGGGAATTGAATTGTGCATGAGGTTGAGAGATGTTTGGTTAAAAAAATTGATTGTTAAAGAATGGATTGTTAGGATCCATGGTTGGAAATTATATAAATATGGAATTGTGAAATTTTATGCAAAAATATAGATTGATGAAGAAATAGAGAAATGATTTTTTTTAAAAAATTATATAAAAATGGAAAGATGAATTTTTATATAAAACTAGAGAGTGATAAAAATTAAGATCAATTTTTTGGTAAAAAAAAAAAAATGGAATGGCATTAGGAGGTGTGAGCTATTGTGTGAATGGAGTGGTATTATGATGGTGTATATATATACTACATGATCGACGATCGAATTCCAATGGACTAATTCCACCTCACCACTTAATCTACTCGCTACAAATGAATTTGTCCGTAAAGACTGATGGAAATAAAGACAGATTGAAGTGCTCCATTAGAGCGCCATTTGAAGTACTTTTGTGTTAGTCTGACACTAACACAGCCACTAAATGAAGCATTGTAGATGCTCTTACGATTTGTTCGATTTTAAAGTTTAAGAAAATTTTTTAAAGTTGACTTACGATTTAGAGGGCCTTTATAAAATGTATATAAAAAATTACAGTGATCCAATATTTTGATATTTGAAAAATGTTACTATAAAAAATGGCAACTTTTTAGCATGCATGACTACCTTGCAAAAAAAAAAAAAAGTACAAGCTAAGAATATCTAATCTACTAGTCAATTTTTGACCTATATTTTTTATATATACTGCATGATCATGGGACCTAGATGGATGAGGTGGAATTTGGTTGGCAAAATAAAGAGTAATTAACAACAGCATTCATCTTACTTGCATAGTGATTGGATCATATCTCATATTAATTCGTCCAATATAATTTTATATAAAATTAATGTAAATTTTGATTTTACTACTTAATCTAACTGATTATTTAATTGGGTCATAATGAAATAGGTCAAAAATTGAATTAATTATTGAATCTTGTACTCGTAAGTTAACTTAAAAAATGGTACGTGTGATTAATTTGTATCTTGTAGTCGCGATAGCAGCTTAAAAAAAAAAAAATGCACAAAATAAAAAGGCATAACCCAAAAAAAAAAAAAAGAAGTTATTATTGTAAATTTGGTGGATGACCACCCATCTTCTACTTATGTAACCTATATAGCTTTAAGGCTTGTAACACCCCCTCTACCTTTAAGGTTTGTAACCCCCTCTAGCTTTAAGGCTTGTAAGCTATACCCATTTGTCTCTCCATATTCAATCTTGTAAGCCTATAAAAGGAGGACTTAGGCCCCTTGAATAAGACACATGCAAGACACCATTTTCTTCTCCTATCTCTTCTATTCTACTTTTTAACACTTTTACAATACGTTATCAGCACGAGGTTCTAACCAAGCACGAGTTTCTAGCCAAATTGTTTTAAGGTAATGAAGAACGTTTGGTGGGTATATAGATTTTTACTATGGTATTTTTTTTCAAGAATAATTGTAGTCTTTTAATTTTTCTACTAGTCCTCTCTTCCTGAAGCAAGAGAGTGATTAAAAATAAAAACTAGAAGTTTTATTGTTCATGAAATTCTTCTCTTCCCGAAGTAAGAGAGACTTATAAAAAAAAAATAAAAAAAAAATAAGTCACGACTTCCCATTTTTTTATTTGATACTAATAATATAATTATATATTATTGCATATATATATGTTGTTATTATTGTTATTAGTTTCTGTAATAGTATTCATATGATGAAGTTTGACATAAAATTAATTATAAAAAAAAAAAAAATCTTATTTTTGTGACACTGTCAATTATGCTTCAATGTTAATTATAATCTATATGTGACTCTTAGACTATCTCTACCATCATTTTTCTATTTTTTATTTTTAACGTTACTCATATTATTGTATTTATTATTTTTTAGAAATTCAAGAATGACAAATCTTACGAAGCTTGAGTTTGTTGCTCTTGATATATCTGGGAAAAATTATTTATCTTGGATCCTTGATGCTGAAATCCATCTTACTGCTATGAATCTTGGCAATACAATTCAAGAGAAAAATCATGCATCCCAGCAGGATTGCGCCAAGGCAATTATTTTTCTTCGCCATCACCTTGATGAGGGTTTGAAAAATGAATATCTTACTGTAAAGGATCCCCTTGTCCTTTGGAAAAATTTAAAGGAAAGATATGACCACCAAAAGACAGTGATTCTTCCTAAAGCCCGTTATGATTGGATGCACTTAAGGTTGCAGGATTTCAAAACAGTTGCAGAATATTATTCTGCACTTTTCAAAATCAGCTCTAAATTGCAATTATGTGGAGAGAAAATCACTGAAGAAGATATGTTGGAAAAAACATACTCCACATGTCACGCCTCGAATGTGCTCCTGCAGCAGCAATATTGAGAGCGTAGGTTTGCAAAATATTCTGAATTGATTTCATGTCTTCTTGTAGCTGAACAGAATAATGAGTTGTTGATGAAAAATCACCAATCACGTCCGACTGGTTCTGCATCTATCCCTGAAGTGAATGTGGCATCATCTAGTGGTCATGGTCGTAGCCGTGGCCGTGGCTGTGGTCGTGGCCATGGGCGTGGACGAGGCCGTGGTCAAATAATTATCGACCACGGGGAGATCATAACAATACCACACAAAACCACCAGAAGTGGTCTAACAATGTAGCAAGGCAAGGCAAAGAAAAAAATCAACCTTCTGCGAATTATGAAAATAAATGTTATAAGTGTGGTATGAAGGGGCATTGGTCACGTACATGTTATACGGCCGACCATTTGGTTAAACTTTACCAAGCCTCGCTCAAGGAGAAAGGCAAAGAAAAAATAGAAACAAATTTGATTGATGGTGAAGATCCGGTGGATATTACTCATCTCGATGTTTCGGATTTTTTTGAAGATCCAAATGGCAAAATTGATCTTTTAATTGGTGATGGAAATGTCCACATCGATTAATATTTTTCTTGTTTGGAATTTTATATGCAATTTTTTTTAGTGTGAGTTTTTATTTATTTATTTGAAAGCTATCATTAGTGTATTATTTTTCCTTTCTTAAATGAATGAAGTTAAAAAAAAAAAAAATGCATTTTATTTCTTCATATTTTATATTGAATTTATTTAATATTTTTTTTAAAGGTATGGATCTTAGTATTGGATCGCTCGGTTCCAAGATAAATGGTGGAGAGATATGTTTAGCAGATAGTGCTACCACACATACAATCCTTCGGGATCAAAAATATTTTTCCTACATAACATTAGTTGAAGCTAATGTAAATACAATATCAGGTCCTGCAGACTTGATTGATGGTTCCGGAAGAGCCACTATAATGTTACCATGTGGCACGATATTCCATATTAACGATGCCTTATATTCAGTCAGATCCAGAAGAAATCTGCTAAGTTTTAAAAATATACGTCGTAATGGATATCATATTGAGACCACATGTGAAAATAATAAAGAATATTTACATATTACTCATATTGTTTCAAGCCAGAAGCTTGTAGTGGAAAAATTGCCTGTTTTTTCTTCAGGATTGTATTATACCACTATAACAACAATTGAATTAAATATGGTGATGAGCCAGAAACTCTCTAACCCAAACATTTTTATGCTTTGGCATGATAGACTTGGGCACCCAGGGTCAACCATGATGAGGAGAATTATTGAAAATTCACATGGACATCCATTAAAGAACCAGAAGATTCTTTTGTCTAGTGATTATCTATGTACTGCTTGTTCACAAGGAAAATTGATTATTTGACCATCTCATACAAAAGTCCTTGTTGAATCCCCAACATTTTTGGAACGAATCCAAGGGGATATATGTGGACCAATTCATCCACCATGTGGACCATTTCGCTATTTCATGGTGCTAATAGATGCCTCATCCCGATGGTCACATGTTTCATTGTTATCTACTCGCAATGTTGCATTTGTCAGGCTCCTTGCTCAGATCATTCGGTTACAAGCACATTTTCCAGATTATCCAATCAAGAAGATCCGCCTCGATAATGCTGGTGAATTTACATCTAAAGCCTTTGATGATTATTGCATGTCAGTAAGGATTGAGGTGGAACATCCAATTGCTCATGTATACACACAGAATGGTTTAGCAGAAGCATTTATCAAAAGACTCCAACTGATTGCTCGACCTTTACTTATGAGGACAAAGTTACCTATTTCTGCTTGGGGACATGCCATTTTACATGCTGCAGCATTGGTTCGCATTCGACCGACTGCTAATCACCAACAGTCACCATTTCAACTGGTACTTGGTCAAATTCCAGATCTTTCCCATTTACGAGTATTTGGATGCGCAGTACAAGTTCCAATTGCACCTCCACAACGCACAAAAATGGGCCCTCAACGTCGATTGAGAATATACATTGGTTTTGATTCACCATCAATCATCAGGTATCTTGAACCATTGACAGGTGACGTTTTCAGAGCAAGATTTGCATATTGCCATTTTGATGAGGTCAGTTTCCCGTCGTTAGGGGGAGATAAGCTACCAAAAGAGGAACGACGTGAAATTATTTGGAATGCATCATCCATGTCTCATCTCGACCCGCGCACTGCTCAATGTGAAAATGAAGTATAGAGAATCACTCATCTCCAGAAAATTGCCAGCCAATTGTCTGATGCATTTACAGATACAGCTAAAGTAACCAAGTCTTATATATCGGCTGCAAACACACCAGCAAGGATTAATATACCAATTGGAAAAGCTGCTATTATGGCAACTAATGAATCATCCATGACACGCCTGAAGCGTGGTCGACCCTTGGGTTCAAAAGATTTAATTCCCCGAAAGAGGAAAACAAATGGGCAACAAAACACAAGTCTTAAAGAAAAAAGCACTCCTGAAGAGGCTATTCCCATAATCTCTAAAATAATAACCCCCGAAGAGGAAAGTGTCATTGAAGTGACACATGCCCCTGAAGAGGCAATAGTCCCTGAAGAGATACAAAATCATGAAGAGGCACAAGTACTTGCAAATGACGAAATTTCCATAAATTATGCATCCATAGGGGAATTGTGGGACCGTACAGAAGTGGTTATTAATGATGTATTTTGTTTTGCAGTAGCCACAGAAATTTTAAAAGATGATGATGATCATGAACCACGCAGTGTCAATGAATGTCGTAGTAGACATGATTGGTCAAAGTGGAAAGAAGTAATCCAAGTAGAATTGGATTCTCTAGCAAAACGCAAAGTATTTGGGCCTGTAGTCCCAACACCCAATGATGTGAAACCTGTAGGTTACAAATGGGTGTTTGTAAGAAAACGTAATGATAAAAATGAAATTGCTAGATACAAAGCACGTTTAGTGGCACAAGGTTTCTCACAAAGACCTGGGATTGATTATGAAGAAACGTATTCACCTGTGATGGATATTATTACGTTTCGATATTTAATTAGTCTGTCAGTCTCAGAAAGACTAGACATGCGTCTCATGGACGTAGTTACTGCATATTTGTATGGCATGCTTGAAAAAGATATTTATATGAAAGTCCCTGAAGGATTTCAATTGCCTGAAGTAAATACATCACAACCACGAAATATGTACTCAATTAAGTTGAGACGATCATTATATGGATTAAAACAATCCGGAAGGATGTGGTATAATCGTCTCAGTGAGTATTTGATCAAGGATGGGTATATTAACAATCCTATATGCCCTTGTGTTTTTATAAAGATATCAGAATTAGGATTTGTCATCCTTGCAGTATATGTTGATGATATAAATTTATTTGGGACTCCTGAAGAGCTCACAAAAGCGGCTAAATATTTGAAGGATGAGTTTGAGATGAAAGACTTAGGAAAAACTAAATATTGTCTCGGCCTGCAAATCGAGCATAAGTCTAATGGAATTCTCATACATCAGTCAACATATATCGAAAAGGTCTTGAAGCGATTTAACATGGATAAAGCACATCCATTAAGTTCTCCAATGGTTGTTAGATCCCTTGATGCTAAGAAAGATCTTTTTCGTCCAAAGGAAGAAAATGAAGCACTCCTTGGTCCTGAAGTGCTATATCTTAGTGCAATTGGTGCTTTGTTATACTTAACACAGTGTACAAGGCCAGATATTGCATTTTCAGTTAATTTGTTGGCAAGATTCAGCTCTGCACCAACTCGACGACACTGGAATGGCGTAAAACATATCTTACGTTACCTTCGTGGGACTACAAATTTGAGTTTATTTTATTCAAAGGAATCAACACTAAAAGGATATACAGATTCTGGATACCTTTCTGATCCTCACAAGGCCCGCTCGCTCACAAACAGGATATGTATTCACATGTGGCAATACTGCAATTTCTTGGCGACCGACCAAACAGACTTTGACTGCCACTTCCTCTAATCACTCTGAGATAATTGCACTTCATGAAGCAAGCCGTGAATGTGTGTGGTTAAGATCAGTGGTACAACACATTCGAAATGCATGTGGATTATCTTTGATTACAAGCACTCCAACAACAATTTATGAAGACAATGCTGCGTGTATTGAACAAATCAAAGAAGGATACATCAAAGGTGATAGAACGAAGCATATCTCACCAAAGTTTTTCTTCACTCACGAACTCCAGAAGAATCGTGAAATTGAAGTGAAGCAAATACGATCCAGTGATAATGTTGCAGATTTATTTACCAAAGCTTTGCCATCATCAACATTCAAGAAATTGATATATGATATCGGGATGCGTCGTGTTTGTGATCAGTCAAGTTGATACTCATCAGGGGGAGTATTATCATCAAGTCTACAGCTTATCTGGACATATGCACGCTGTACTCTTTTTCCTTCGTCCAAGTTTTTTCCCACTGGATTTTACTGGCAAGGTTTTAATGAGGCAGTTTCTTTAGTGCGTCCAACATCACTCTAAGATTTACAAAATGTTGTACTCGTTTTCCTTTGCTACATTTTTTCCCACAGGGTTTTTCTAGCAAGGTTTTAATGAGTTACATTATCTTAGCGTGGTGGACATCCAAGGGGGAGTATTGTAAATTTGGTGGATGACCACCCATCTTCTACTTATGTAACCTATATAGCTTTAAGGCTTGTAACACCCCCTCTACCTTTAAGGTTTGTAACCCCCTCTAGCTTTAAGGCTTGTAACCTATACTCATTTGTCTCTCCATATTCAATCTTGTAAGCCTATAAAAGGAGGACTTAGGCCCCTTGAATAAGACACATGCAAGACACCATTTTCTTCTCCTATCTCTTCTATTCTACTTTTTAACACTTTTACAATAGTTATTATACCATTAAATTCAAGAATTTTAATGTATTTGAAAATCTTAAGGATTTCGTGATATAGAATTGGACGTACTTTATATATAAATTTTTTATCGGACTAATTCTTTAACATAGGCATCGAGTTCTACTGTACGGAAGTATATATTTATTTGTTAATATTAAGGTAGACATGGATCGAGTAATTGTGAGCTTATATTATTATGTAAATAAATAAATATATTTTCTAATATCAGTAAGACTAACAATTCGTGTCAGTGACTAGTCTCATATAGGAATTCGGAATTTTAACACTCACTCTGCATCAATTAATACTTTAAAAAAAAAAATCAAGGTGGTGACTAGTCGCACAGGGGAGGGCATGTCCTATATATGCACTATGTAGGGTTCATGTATGCATCCAAAAGACCAATAATGCATGACAGTATCACTATTGATGATTTTTACAATGCTATTAAATTCGGATCGGATCGGCCGGTTCAACCGGTTGAATCGGGATTCGGTCCTCTCTCCTGTTGGTTTAACCCACAAAAATTCATTTAAGTCAAAAACCGGTCAACCCGGCGGTTGAACCGATTAAAAAACCGGTCAACCCAGGTTTTTTTTTTTTTTTTTGAGGTGCCAAAATGACTAAAATAGTCCCAATTTTTTTTTTAAATCTCTTAAAAAGCCAGGCTAAAAAGGCAAATTAGTCTAAAAAAATTCCAAATAGCAAATTAAAAGAAACCCAATCACCTAATTTAATAATACAATATTCTTATCTTGCATTTTAAAAAATATATATAATAAAGATTGATCAATAGTAATTATCAATTTTCAATTTTGATGACTGCACATAAATTCAAATATATGAATTGATTGTACAAACATTTAAAAAAAAAAAGGAAAATGATCAATAGGCCCCTAATTATAATCTTTTTTATCACTAAGTCCAAAGGATAAGATTTTATACTGATAGGCCCCTCCAGGTCAAATTTGAAGTCAACTAATAAGAATAGATTGTCTATAATGCCCTTTCCTTATTTTAAGCTTGATTTTAGTTCAGATATTATTACATGATTTATTGTGATTAGCTAGGTAATTTAATTTTGAATAAGTTGTCTTACGGATTAGGTAAATATGATATAGGTAATGTTTTGTTTTTTTTTTTTTTTAATTTGAATTTGAATTGTGATCAACATAAAAGTCTCAACCCATGCTTTACCAAAGGATAAGCTTAATTCAATCAAACAAAGAAAATCAAAATAGACCCTTTAGTTGAACGGAAAACTGAGGAAAAAAAAAAAAAAAACTTATTTACGCCAAATAGTTTGGCTTAAGGAAGAGATATAAGTCATGTGAGAGGTAAGGGTGGGCAACAAACCGGCAAAGGGGCTGGTCTGAAGGACACCGATGCTGGCAGAGACCATGGCATAGTTGGCTCTGTAGATTCATCCGTCATCTGTTTTCACAATCACACCACTTGGGGAATGGTGTATCTCTATCACTACCTGCAAATTAACCAACTTCGTCATCAATTAACATTCTAACTACATCATCTTCTTCAACATGTTAAAAGAGTTGTAGGAATTAAGTTGGCCTAGGCCATGACTCTCTGTTTTAATACCAGAGAGTCATGACTAAATGTAAGCTATCCAAAACCAGTCTTCAGATTACCAGAGAGTCATGACTCAATGACACAATGTAAGCCATCCAAAACCAAATATATACAAACCAGATTACCAGAGAGTCATGACTCAACATCACAGTCCATAAAAATAAGATATTTAAGCAAATTGAAAGGGAAAAAAAAAAAAAAAAAAAACACAGAGAGTCATGACTCTAAACCCATAAAACACCCACATAATGTAAGCCATCCAAAACAAAATCTATACATACCAGATTACCAGAGAGTCACGACTCTCTGTTAACGTTTTTTGTGGAAATTAACGAGAAGAAGCATGATGGGAAGCCGAGAAATCAGGTTTTTTTTGTTTTTTTTTTGTTTTTTTTTTTTTGTTTTTTTTTTTTTTTTTTT
>JAESVK010000170.1:1424485-1439621 GCA_017140935.1 Hamamelis virginiana | reverse complement strand
CTGGTATGTATATATTTCTTAAGTCCAGTCCACTTTTTTTTTTTATGGAAATTGACGAGAAGAAGCATGATGGGAAGCCAACTGGACTTAAAAGCTCGGAGATTGCTTCGGTAATGGTTTCACATCTTGACTCTCTGCTCCATCATAAAAAAAAAAAAGTGGACTGGACTTAAGAAATATATACATACCAGATCACTTAAGCATGTCGAAGATAGCTTCAGTAATGGCTTCGCATCATGACTCTTTGCTCCATCATAAGAAAAAAGTGGACTTAAGAAATATATGTTTATTCGGTAATCTGGTATGTATATATCTCTTAAGTCCGGTCCACCTTTTTTTTTTCTTGCTTTCTTCTTCTAGTTTAGAGTTTACATAGTAGATAGCGTGATCCTTGATTTCATGGTTTATAGGTTTGGGGAAACTGCTAGGTTTGAATCTTCAAGTGCCTTTTTTTGTAACTGCTATTATTTTAAATGTAAGGGTATTTTTGTCTATTTTTATCAATTTTCACACATACAAGTATCATCAAAAAACACAGGGGCCTATTGGTATAGCACTCTTATACCAAGGTCCTATTGGTATAAAACTCAAAAAAAAATTATATTTTGAATCATTTACAGCTTTTATTCTAATAAATAAATAAATAATATTTTTATGACGTCACAGTTCAACCCGATTGAACCGGTTGACCCTTAACCCGGTAATTTTTCCAGTTCGATAAACGGTCCGGCTTTTAAAACAATGGATTTTTTTGGGTACCATGAAAGCACATGGAAAAACGCTCTCTTTATTTTATGCTAAATATAAAAGATCCCACCTACATCGATCTTTACAATTTTAGACAAACATGAAAATTTGATTAGTTGAAGATGAGTTCAATATTTATTTCACTACTATTTAAAAATAAAAAAAATAAAAAAAAATTCCATGAATCTATTCAATATGATATAGAAAATAAAATATAAACTAGTTTCTTGTCAAACCCATTGAAAGTTGATTTATTTAAAATAAAAAAATAATACGAGATTGGACCTAATCTAATATTGTTTTTAAAGTTCTTAAAACAATTAAGCTCCTAGGGTTATGTTTTGACCTCAAAACACTTCTTGGTGAAGGGAGGAGATGTTGTTTGGGATATAAGTTATTTTGTGAAGTTAATTTAGTAGACAAACTTCATAAAATGCTATATGTTCAAAAAACCCAAAAATGTATTTCTAATGATGTGACGGATGATCCAACTATAATCCTTTTTAGCAAATTTTCTTTTTATAATAAATGAAGGGTTATGATTAATTTGTGATGTTTTTTAGGAATAATTTTTTGAGATATATAGCATTGTCGGTTTGCTGATGGACTATATGATCAATTTGATAATAAATTTACTTCAATCACACTCAAAAGAATTTACATAGCATGAGTTAAATGAAAGTTGGTGTCTCACCCAATTCTTGAAAAAATGGCTTCCAAAAATGCAAGTTACATCATCACTATGAAGAAACTTAGAATTTAAACACAAGTTACATCATTATAAAGAAATTATTTCAGTTTTTAATAATAAAGGATGTGTACTTTTTTATTTTTAAGTATTTTCAATAAGGGAAAATCTTAATCATTCCTATATTTCAATTTCAACTCGTATTTCAAGCCAATTCATTTAAAACTTTTTTTTTAAAAAAATAGAAAAATGAATAAATTTTATTTACTCTCACATACAATATGAAAAAAAAAATAATAAATAAAATACATATAGCATGTGGCATAAATTGGGACCCAAATTAATATTGAAAGTAGTGTTACACATAGTAGTGCATGTGGTACATATAGTATTTTTTTATTTTAAAATTAACTTGAATAAATTTTGAATAAACATTGCTTTTCACTATTTCAATGCTATTGTCAAATGTCACCATTTACCAAATAGCCAAACGGATCCTAGAAGGTATGCATTGCTTGGAAGGCTGTTTAATGATCACAGCCGTCCATTTTAATGTGTATAGTACATAATAACGGTTATGATTCATTCACCTACTAGTTAAAACGTTTGGCATGAATATCCAAAACGTGCCGTATTAAAAAATTGGGCACCTGTCACTTTCAAATGGAAATAATTTGGAAGAGAGGAGAGGAGAGAGAGACACGTCTTCGCCACGTCACTTTAGGATATGTCACGAAATATTTTTAAGTTCAGTTTTTACCCTTGCCTCAATATTTTAGTATGAATACGAGTTTGGATCTCTAGTTGAGTTTGGATATGTTTGGATGATGTGTCATCATTTGAATGCTCTGTTTTTCATTTGAATGATGTGCAAATGATTCATATCATAACACATCACTCAAGCACCAAGCAAACTCAAGCTGAGGATTATTATTCGTAAAATATTTTTATTTCTTCCCGTTAATGAAAAAAATAAAAATTTTGTATATATGAATAAATAATTTTTTAAATTATAAAAAATGAACAAGTAATTCCTTTAGTTATGAATTTATAATTATCGTTCATCTATTTAGGGAGTGTAAGAGATGTTGTGAACTAAACCAAAAATTCGAAAAATTATTTGTTCAATTTTCATATTATAAAGAATTAATTTTTTTATTTTGAAATTTATAAAAGTTTTGTAGACCTAACATATAATTTAAGAATGTAATTTTTTCATTTTAAATTTTTTTAAAAAAAATTACAAAGCTAATTTATAATTGAACAAAGTTTGGTATAATTTGTCCTTTTTTATTATTATTATTATGAACTTGTTTAAGACAAACTACCCTTTTTTTCTTCCAAAACTATCCCTAAAATGGCTGAAAATTAACAAGGACACCCCTGAAAAGCTTAAAGCATATGCTTCCAACACTTATTAGACTATTCTCCATGGCACCATGGGTCCTACCACTACTTCAAAAGTGGAGAATATGAATTAAGTTTGTCTTGATTCTAGACCCTTTTTCAAGTTTATTAAGAAAATGCATTATTAATTACATTACACCTAAAAATAAAAATAGATTCAAATAATCTTTATATTTTGAATGGTTCGGTGCTATATAAACTGAATTTTATTTATTAGAATTTTGCCGAAGTAACATTCAATTTTTTTTTTAAGTCGAAAGTAAAATAAATTCAATTTGTCTATAAATTATTAAGTTGTCATTGCCACATAAACTACAGATTAAATTTTTATAGAATTATATGGGTTGGATAACTAATAATATAAATAATTAATTTGTAATAAATTATCTTGTCAAATCAAATTTTTTTTAAAAAATATTGCATGGCACCTTATTGACTCCTTCCTCCCCCTGTCATAAAGTTTTCACTAGTTTGAACCTAATAAGCAATGAATGGTTAGTCATTTGAGGGAGAAGTCATTTGAGGGATAAATTACATGCATTTGGATAGTTGTCACATCATCCTTGATGGAACCAATGTAAACTCTATGCACTTCTAGAAACTTAAATCAATAAAACTCATCCCTTCAAACCTCAAACAACTAAAAATGCTAAAATGAGAAACAAAATTTTCATAGAGATAAAATCAAGTCTATATTAATTTATATTTATTAATAGTAGGTTCACCTAGTATCATTTATTTTTATTTTTAGGAAAAAACTCGTAAATTTGAACAAATAAAAATGTATTAACACTGATGGTATCAAAAAAGAGTAATGAGTTGGTGTTCCTATGGATTGGATATCACGGTTGATCTGCATTTTCGTTCGTGAACACCGGTACAATATTTTCCTATAAGGCTCCGACGATCAATTGGTGAGTAATAAATTACTAATCTATCACTTTTTTTTTTTGTCATTGCCAAATGACCCACATTAGTTTGGTAAAAAGGAGAGAGTAAATATATAAATATAGCAATTTCCGTATAATTAAGATACTAATTAATCATCACTGCACAAATAGTTGTTATATTATGTTAATTAAAAAATTATAATTAATTAATTTTAAGAAAAATAAAAATAAAAAGAAAAAATCCGATTTTCTCTGTAAGAGAAGAGGACAGCCCACCTCACCTTCCAGGATACAGCAGCAGCCCTCCGTAATAGCTTTTTAGCCTTTGAACAAATGAACAAACAAACTTCCTATTCTCTCTTCTCTCTCTAACTCTAAACCCTATCTTTCTCTTCTGTCTCTTAAAAAGGCAGAAGCAATGGAAGTGTCGGAAAATCATACATCTCTCTTTCTCATCTCCCAAACGAACACGTTACTCTCTCTCTCTCAGTTTTTTCTCCACAATTTCCGCCATTTTCCCTTTCTCAATACATCCCTGTAATTCAGTTTTCCACCTCAATTCTCTCTCTGTCCGATTTGGCTTTCTGAATTTCGGCCCCAATTTTCTCTCTCCAAGTCTGATTCCGTTTTTTGTTTCTTCCCATATTTTATCTCTCTAGATTCTCATATATCTCCGTTCTTGTCCACCAAATTTCTTGCATTATTTAATCGTCTTCTACTCTAGAAAACAGTTCAATTCGTTGTCTTCCTTCAGTGCTTTTACTTTCTTCCTCTATACCCCCCCCCCCCCCAAATATTCTCTCCAAATTTTTACAAAATTATTGTTATTTGTTCGCATAAATCGTTGTGATTTTGGGTAATTGTGTCTGTGAGTAATCGCCGGAAAACCTTGTCTCCGGCTCCGATGGAGCCGACATTGCCGGAATCATCGTCAACGGTTGCAGCCTCGGTATCTTGTCCTCATTTGGAAAGACCGGATGTTGAGAAGAGTCGATTCGCCGATCTCAGAGGTGTTCAATGGCGCATAAATCTGGGGATTTTGCCTTCTCCTTCTTCTTCTTATTCTTCTTTTATCGACGATCTTCGCCGGGTCACAGCTGATTCTCGAAGAAGGTAGCTTGTACTCTCTCTCTCTAAATCTCTCTTTCTCCTTTCGAGCTCAGGTAGAAATATTGTAGAAATTTTGTCGTTGAAGAAGGCGAAATTTGTTTCGTTATCATATCTTTCATTTCTCTCTCTCTCTCTCTTTTCGCGTTTGAAGTTTCGGGGAATTTAGTTGATGTCGTGATTAGAATTACTTAACGGTTGTTATTTTATTTGTGTATTTTGGTATGATCACCCGTTTTTTGGGATTTATCCTGATCATCTCGCTATTCGGTATGCTTGGTTGCTGAGAAACTGATGGAACAGAAAAGGAAAGAAAATTTGAAACCCATGATATTTGTTGTTTTGATTTTAAAAAAGGAAAAAAGAAGGTTAGAATCAGCTCAGTTAACCTTTTTACGGTTGTCTAGTTTGGAAAAGTTTTTATTTTCCTTCCTTTAATAAGAATTAAAAGACAGGGAAATAGGAAATGAGACTTAAAAACATAAAATGATCTCCTGTTCTTTTACACATTCATTTATTTTGCTACCCAACAGAGCATCTAGTTTTTTGGAAACTAAATTTTATTGATGTTAAAACTCAGGTTTTGGCCAATATAACCACATAGGAATTTTAGAATTTGTTACGCATTAAGGTTTAATGGTTTTCTTTCTCTTGTTGTAAAATGTTTGGAAGACTGTCATGTGGGGTTGCTTTTCAGGGGGTGGTTTTATTGTTTGGAATTACCCTTAAAGAGAGGTGTGTGTTGCAGTTTGTTTCTATTTCCAATTTTTCAAGATTCTTATCATGAAAGCTTGTTTGTCTTATGCGTTTAATATGTTTTAGTGGCTTGGTTTTATTGTCAAACTGGTTTGGGGCTAAATATACTAAGCTAACCAAACTTAAATTTTGACAGATAATTGTCAATTTGTTTTGATTTATAGGTTTTCTAAAAGTTTGACAGTGGTTTTTTTTAAAAAAATTTTATTATTATTATTATATGGGACACTTAAGATTTCATATTGTGAAAGTTCAATTGGCGTTTCTTTAAAACTTTGATTCTTCCAAAGAAATTTCAAGAGAGATGCAGAAACTGAAATTTAAATTGTTGAGTTTAGGATTTTTTATTTTGTCACTGAAATGATTGAGCAGCATTTTTGAAGACCTGGTGATTTGATTGAGAAGTTCCACTGAAGGAAAGTTTAGTCGGATTTATTGTACAAAGAATGAAAATAACTACTTTATGATTATGATATAATGTGTCCCGTCAATTTTTCTAAGCTGCCTTGGTGTTCTTTGCCAGATATGCTGGTTTGAGAAGGCGCCTCCTAGTTGATCCACATGTTCCCAAGGATGGGAGTAATTCTCCAGTTCTTGTCATGGACAATCCACTTTCACAAAACCCAGGTAGAATTTCCTCTTTTTTCTTCCAAATGATGTATGTATTAAGCATTTGTGCCTTAGGAAATAGTTTTTAGATGCCTCCGTTGTTAAAATCTCTTCTCTGTTGCCCTTCTATAGTATATTCATTCATGAAAAGTGACTTTGTTAATTATGGTGGAAGGTAGTTACATCTCCTGCCGGTAAATGTACAACTCAACCTATGAAAAGATAAACAAAGAATAAATAAGTGTTCACGTTCCTTGTAGCAGCTGCTCGCAATTGCAATCATTGTAGCAGAATTACCCAATCAGTTTGCTTGGCGGGCCAGCTAGCTCCCTCATGGGTATATCAATCCAGTTTGACCTATGAAAAGATAAGAGAATTAATATATAGACAAGTCCTTGTAGCAATGTTGCCTAATCATATTTCTGGATGAGCTAGCTAGCTCCCTGGTTGGTGCTGAAATCAGTACTCTATTGATTATATTGTAAATTGTCCGTGCAGATAGCATGTGGGGTCGCTTCTTTCGGAGTGCTGAACTGGAGAAAATGGTTGACCAGGATTTGTCACGCTTATATCCAGAACATGGGAGCTACTTCCAAACACCAGGATGCCAAGGCATGTTACGGCGAATTTTATTATTGTGGTGCCTTAGACATCCAGAGTATGGTTACAGGCAAGGTATGTTATTCTGTTTCCATAACAAGAATCAATTTTCCTATTATTTTCCTTGTTTGTTTTGTTTTTCAATTAAAATAGTCTTATTCTTTAATGTGTTTTAAAAATGAAAATTTGAGTTTTTGTTTCTTGTTGAAATGATGGGAATGTAATGTTAGCCTAGGAAAAAATAGAATTGATGGGAATGCTTATATGCTTCCCTTTTACAGTACTAGTTGCATTTTTTTTTTCTTTTGTTAAAGGTGAAATTACACAATGCAAACTATGCATGCTTCCACACTAAACTTTGAGAAGATTGGGCCTCGCCCATTAACTGGGGTGAAGGTGTCTGTTGCCTGGTGGGAATGCTTATAAGTTTTAATAATCTGTACTGTTTGTGAGGTTATTTGTGGTAATTTAACTGTTGCGATAGAGGTACTTTTGGGATTTAACACCGAAGAGACCGTTGAGAGACCAAGGGCTTACCAGCCAGTTTCTATAGTAGTATAGATTATTAAAACTTTCCTACACACGCTCTCACACACTTGCTTTATGGTCTATGCATTCTTGGTTTTACCATTCTCTCTTTCTGTTTTCATTTATAGGAATGCATGAACTCTTGGCTCCTTTGTTATATGTTCTTCATGTCGATGTGGAGCATCTTTCACAAGTACGGAAGCTACATGAAGACCACTTCACTGACAAATTCGATGGCTTAGCATTTCACGAAAGTGATCTTACATTTAATTTTGATTTGAAGAAATTTCCAGATTCCATGGAAGATGAGGTTGGTTCCCATGGAAATGCAATGAAAGTTAGCAGTCTCGATGAGCTTGATCCTGAGATACAGACCATAGTATTGTTAAGTGATGCTTACGGGGCAGAAGGTGAATTGGGTATTGTCTTATCGGAGAAATTTATGGAACATGATGCTTATTGTATGTTTGATGCTTTGATGAGTGGGGCACATGGTGCAGTTGCCATGGCGGATTTTTTCTCTCCGACCCCAGCAGGTGCATCCCACAGTGGGTTACCTCCTGTCATTGAAGCTTCTTCTGCATTGTACCATTTGCTTTCTATTGTCGATTCATCTCTCCACAGCCACCTTGTTGAGCTTGGAGTTGAACCTCAGTACTTTGCGCTCCGCTGGTTGCGGGTTTTATTTGGACGTGAATTTTCACTTGAAGACCTCTTGATAATTTGGGATGAGATATTTGCATCAAACAATAGTAAATTGCACAAAGATACTGAAGATGATGTAGACTCCGGCTTCAGGGTCCTCAGTTCAGCTCGGGGAGCATTCATCTCTGCTATGGCAGTTTCCATGATACTTCATTTGCGATCTTCTCTGCTTGCCACTGAGAATGCTACTTCCTGTCTTCAGAGATTGCTGAACTTTCCGGAGAATATAGATCTTAAAAAGCTGATAGAGAAGGCAAGATCTTTGCAGGCTCTTGCATTGGACACTAATATCTCATCAACTTCTTCTTCATTTAGTGGGGCCTATAAACAGAGTAGATCGATGGTTGTGAGAGGTCATAGCCTTCCATCTGATTCTATTTCTCCTAGAACTCCGCTAAATTTGGTACCTGGTAGCTATTGGGAAGAGAAATGGAGAGATTTGCACAAAGCAGAAGAACTTAAACAACGTAGTTTAGGGAAACAAGTTCCAAGCCAGAAAAAGGGATGGTCGGAAAAGTTGAGATTGAACCTATCCAGAGCAGATTCTGACCCAACTCCGAAGACTGAAAGTCGCAAAAAGGTCCCCAAGTCATCAATTAGGCGTAATTTGCTAGAAGATTTATCCCGGGAACTTGGCTTAGATGAAGACATTGGCAAAATAAGCTGTAACGAAGTTTTAGGCCAGAAGGACCCTCTTTCTGTAGAAGTTGAGGTGGAGGGACAAGATTGCATTAGTCAGAACTTTACTTGCACGGCTGAGGAGAGATGTTTGAGTGGAAATACCGGCAGTGAAGAGAACTCATCTATTTTCTCAGCTTCAACGAGTCCTCTTAGTGGACCTAATGACCAGGAAAATGACTCGGAGAAAAGTAGTGTTGCGTCAAATTTATCCGTTGATGAAAATGATGACGAACGCAATAATGCTGAGTCGTTCCAGACTTTCCTGGAAGACCCTCCTCTACCGCTCTCTGATCCCCCAGAGGTCTGTCTAAAATCTGGATGTAACAATGATTCTTCAGGAAAATCAGTGATGGTTTTGAAGGATCGGAAGCTTCTGTTGGGTAAATTCCAGTGGTTTTGGAAGTTTGGACGGAATGCTGCTGGTGAGGGGACATCTGAGAAAGGAGATGGCCCTGAGGCTACAAAAGTTCCCCATGGTGGTAGCAATACAACAGAATCTTCCACTGTTGATGTGTGTAGTAATTTTTCAGTGAGCGGTAAAGGAGATGCTGTCGATCAGAATGTGGTGGCTACTTTTAGGAATCTTGGGCAGTCTATGCTTGAAAATATTCAGGTAACAATCCGACTACTGTTATTCTCTGCGGTGGGTGTGGAAGAGTTAAAAATGAAAATGGCTTTAATGACTTGTGGAATGTTTTATTCTGGACTATTTTCAGATGTCTTTTCTTTAAGAATATATCCTCTGTCCCATTTAACTGAGATTTTTTTTTCAACCTCAATTTTACACGCTTCTTCTAGGACCATCTTTAAGAGTGATTTTGCTCAAAGCAGCAAAATTTATTATAGAGACTTATGTGTTCAACAGATTAAACGGAACATAAATTGTTGTTATATTGAATGTTGGGGATGGTTGTTCAGAAATCTATGGACTCCTCTAAAATCAGTTCACTAGTTTCCAGAGTTGTTTCCCACAAATTTTTTCATTTCCAGTTTTTTACATACATGTTTCCTCGTGTTTCGGAAATGGAAATGGTGTTTCCTGGCAATTATGATTGAAAGTCAATTCATCCTTGGTTTTTCTTCCAAAACACATCCTTGACATGTCAATTCTTGTTTGGTGTTAGTGAGTTGGTGATATTTAACTAAACCATCTGTTTGGCAGGTTATTGAATCAGTTTTCCAGCAAGATCGAGGTCAGGTCGGCACTTTGGAGAACTTCTCTAAAAATGTCATAGTTGGGAAAGGACAAGTCACGGCCATGGCAGCTCTGAAGGAGCTTCGAAAAATCAGCAACCTTTTATCCGAGATGTGAGGCAAGCTTTATTTATATTTTTCTGTATATAGATTTTGTAATTACTATTGATCAAGTGTCAAAATAAGATAGTCTTTTGGGCTTGTTCTATCTTCCATTTTTTGTTCTGGTAAATCCAAATTTTGGTGTCAGAGAGACTGGCATGTATATACGAGTTGTTTTAAGCATCAAAATAATGATCTCATAAAGTGAAGTTTTTTTAGCAGGTCTGTTTGAGGAGATCAATCTTATAAACAGGTCTGTTTGAGGAGTCTTATAAACAGGTGTGTAAGTGTTCTGAGATGGTGCTAAAATGTCTCCCAAACAAAATCTAATGTTCCCTCCCTACTTTGAAAAAACACAAAGTTGAGAAAGTGTAATGATTGCACATTTCATGTCATCCTTAAATTCATCTTTCCAAAACTATCCACTCCTCTCTAACTCCTATCAATAAAGCAAATGGACAGATGTGCTTTAAGGTTGGTAGGACATGCTTCTAGTGACGGGTAATCAATTCCTGGATCTGGGTGTGAGCATGAATCCTCACCACTGTGCAAGCCCGCGCCTTAACTGATGTGTGTTGAAGGGCCAGTACACACATCTGGGGTTTGCCTCTAGTTCTACTTTGATCAAATCCTCGAGCTAACCGCAACGGCCTCGATGGACAGAGGACAGACTGGGGGATTCATCCTCATTTCCCCAAAAAAAAAAAAAAAGGGCAAATGGCTCCAAAAATGTTGTAATTTGTAAATATATACAGAGGCAGAAATGATCATTTAAGGACCGGACCTTAAGCTTAATTTAAGAACCACTCACCATCTTCTCACAAAGGATAGTTATTTTGAAAAACCGACTATTGGATTAAATAATCTTTTTATATATGTCATGTCTACCAAAAATCACAGTCATTCGACAATCGGTTTCAAAATACAATTCGTGAAACACTCTTAACAGTATTTAATGTTGGATGCTGTAATAATTGTTTGATAGGCTGTATTTTGAAACCGAATGGTTTGATTACTGTGAATTTTTTACAGGCATGACATACATAAGATCCTTTAATCCAATAGTCGATTTTTCAAAATACTTATCCTATGAGCGGTCCTTAAATTAAGCTTAAGGACCCGTCCTTAATGGATGATTACCCTATATGAAGGTATTCTTGGAAATTTATAGGATAAAATTCATACCATGGTTTTCACACTGAATCAGAGGCTATCATGCTTTCTCACCCCTTTACTTATACTTTAGGGTTTCCTCTGTCCACATAATAGTGCCTTGAAGTAAGGTTATAAACAAGCTGAATCGAATTTTCCTGAAACTGGGATTGACTTATTGAGCCCTATATCTAAAGGTAATACAGTCTCTGTCTTTGGGCTTTGAAAAATTCTCCAAAACAGGATTATAGTCTTTATCCCATCAATAACCTTCCTTTGAATGGAAGCCAAATATGAGTGTGAAAATTCACTAGTATATATCCTTTAATTGCACGTCACTGAACTATCTAATATTATTACTTTCCCTCGTAATCTTTACCATGACTTTCCCTCATCCTCAATTGCTCTCACTCGTATAGTGCCTTATTTTATATGTTCTTATAAATGGAATATAATAGTATATTATATTCTTGATGTCACCTATTTGTAGAGACATATTCTGCAGAACAGAATTGAAAAATAATTAGGTTTCCATGAGAGCAATACTGCATTTCAGTGTGCAACAAGCAGTACTGATTCTCAATTGTTGGTCCATTCCAATCTTTCGAAAGCTGTCAATGTTTATAGCTAACAATATGTTTACCCACAAACTGCAAGAACTTGATTCTCTTAATTAAAAATAAATAAATAAACTACTGTCACAAAATCCAAGTCTCAACACCCTCTCTGACTCTGTGCCCCGTTATCCAATTACCTGAGCTATCTTGGAATTGTCATTAGCCAAAAAGCTTGAGATAGAGAGGAACTTTCTCAGGAGCCAAACCAATTACTTGCCAAAACAACTCATCACAGATCATGAATTCGCCTGAAGAACCGAAACTAACATAAAATGTTCCCCAGATTCATTTCCAAGTCACTCGATCAAAGTGGTGCTGTAATTGCAACCATACATACAGACAGACAGACTACAGTACGTGTCAAGTTTCACAATTCCCCACATACAGTATCTAATCTCCAGGGTGGTGAAAGCCTGGGAGAAGGTAAGTTATGAAGCCAAAGACAATCATCTGGATCTCCTTCACAATTCCCCACCACTGGTTACCACCAGGTGAAGCCACATTCTCATTTTCAACTGCCTGATTTCCATCATCAGCAGGCCGATTCAGCTCCAGGTTGTCCCTCTGCAACAATAAAACAACATTGTCATTGAAAAACTAACTTTTTTAAAAAGGCATAATCTTCCGAACTTGAATACTTTCTGTATTGAGAATTATTCCATTTTACGATGAAATCAAAAGAATGTGGGTATGAGTTGGGCCTATGGAATTAATGATAAAGATTACTAGTGGTTCTCTCACTAAAATGTTTGTACATACCGAGGTAGGTATCTGCAAGCAATCAAGCTTGTGAACGAGGGAAAAGAAAGGAAAATGCCTAATAACGGCTGCCTCTCGTAAGCAATTTTAAGAATCTTCCTCTCCTAACCCCCTAATGTTTTCTGACAACCGATAGGTTTGTTTCCATAAGGTACAGTTCCATGGTGCAGAACTACAGAGCAGCTCCTGCACTTATCTATCAATAGAAAGACAGCCCATATAAATTATGCTGATGCCCTCTCCATTTTCTAAATAACAAACAATTAACATGCCTCCATGGTGCAGTGTGGCAGGAATATACATGTTATCAGATGCATGTTAGAACTGTTGATTC
This sequence comes from Hamamelis virginiana, assembly GCA_017140935.1. NCBI lineage: Eukaryota > Viridiplantae > Streptophyta > Magnoliopsida > Saxifragales > Hamamelidaceae > Hamamelis > Hamamelis virginiana. The sequence continues at coordinate 1,426,745 of JAESVK010000170.1, read as the reverse complement.
GACCTGGCGTATATTTGGGCATAGAAGCTTCCATCCTACTCTTGGATGCAAAAAAAAATCAGCTTGAGCACTAAAACCAGTTCTACAACTTGATTCAACTGAAAAATTACTGGCCAGAACCACCCTGAATTGGAAGATATTCCTACTATACAACTTACCAAAATTGACAAGTTGAAACTCTAAATCTCTCTTCCCTCCACTTTTCCCTCCTCCCCTTTCCCTCCTCCCACTTTTCTCTTATAACAAACAGGCCATAATGGAAATTGAAGAAATATAAAGGGCAAGAAGTCAAAAGGAGCAGAGCTATATCTGTGTTTGTCAATTGGTAGCTAGACATCACAGTCAACTGCTAATTACAAGTCACAAGAAACCACAGTCAAGGCAAACAATCCTTCTAATAGAGGCAAGAGTTGAGGAAGTTCCCCTTTCAGCTCATGTTGGGGGGTCGCTTGAGGAAAACATAACCCACATCACTTGGAGAGGAAAACCTCCTAAATGAATCATTCTAAAAGTGTAAAACATAGATCGATCTCCACCAAAGGGTCACCATATTGGAGAGCAAATGTCATAAATTACATATGATGTTGAGCCCTCTCATTTAAAAACTTCATATGCTTCCCACTTCTTTTTATTATTATTTTTTATTTGTTATGTAAAGATTCTCGAATAAAATAAAATGGCAAAAGAGTAAGGTCCACAAAAGTATGATGCTTATAGGTGTCAGACTTCTAGTTACAGATTCAAGATTTTCCCTTTTATGGACAAATGACTAATATCCTAGTAGAAGTGATAAAGTGTATGTGTTCCAACAATCATGCATGCTTTGTAAGGATTCAGGTGTTCATACAGAAAGTAGTGAGAAGTACCTGCCAAAGCAGCATTCTCATTGCCTTGCCCCACAGCAGCAGGAACATTCTCAGCCCTGACAGCAGACCTTGGTGGTTGAGGAGGCGCAGCCGCCCTCTGCATACCTTGCGAAAGCCATTGTATCAATTTCCCTTCTAGTAAAACTTTAGAAACCAAATGGATCATTTCATGGTAAAAGTTGCACGCGTTCAGGACGAGCCTCATACATAAGTTAAGATACTTACAGATAGACAAGTGAAGATAAAAACACAAGAACAGTGAGCCTTTGCCTTGATCCATCTTGGTTGAACAAAAAAATTACAGCCGCCAGCTTTAAGATTAGCAACAAGTCAAGCTGAAATGCAATTTGAATCTCCTTACAACAACTTGTCTTTGAGGTGTAGGCTGTTGCTGTTGTTGTCCCACTTTCCCATGCTCCTCGCCTGCTGCTCCAGCCTCAGGACTCGGTCTACTGTTGACAGCACAGATGCAGCCACAGTAAGAAGGAGGTGAAAATCTGTCAATGAATGGAACTTTCCGCATGATCCGTTTAAATATCTAATCTGTATGACATGGAATCACTTTAATAATTTTTGCTAGGAAGATGCATCATCAACATTATTGTTGTTGTTTTTGCAATTATTATTATTATGTTATAACAGCATAGGGGTTCCATATCATTCGACTAGTAGTACAAAATATGAATCGATCAATTCAGCACACGCAGAGTCAGTTCATTCTCGTCCCCATAAGAGCAGAACCAAAGTGAGCAGGATCAGTACTCTTAGTTGTTCCACACCTAGCAGGAGAAGAGCAGGTCGATGTTTAATTAATGTCGCCCTTCTCTCTTCGTTTTACACAGTGAACTGATATATGTTTCCATATTCTTTATCCTCTTCACTCTAACAATATGATCAAAGCAATTTTAGTTTGCAATTTTACTATTTTTTTATATACTATTCATATTTCGAAGCATGACCAATGAAACTTTATTTTTACTTAGAGTGGAAAAGTGAAATGGAAAGGAAATGGCAGCACAACATAAACACAATACATGCAAGTTCATTGAATTGCTTCTCCGCGACAAGGTAGTAGTGTCATAGGGTGTATACCTACACGAAAATCTCTACCTGTGGTGATTTGCAGGAAGGGTTTTATACATACAACCTATAGAGTATATTGCTCGATCAAGCTAATTCTGGTTAGGTTTCTACATCAAAGAAAGCTATCTAGAGTTGGAGCAATATCTTAGAGAATGATTAGACCAATTCAGTGCAATGGAATCAAGGTATGGACTAAGATAAAATATATTGCTCAAGCAAATTGATAAAATATATAGAGTATATTGCTCAAGCTAATTGATTTCGGCCCCAAATAGGGGTGTACATCGGCCGGTTTGGTCGGTCTATACCCT
>JAESVK010000170.1:1402934-1415195 GCA_017140935.1 Hamamelis virginiana | reverse complement strand
GAGAGAGAGAGAGAGAGAGAGAGAGAGAGGAAAAATGAGTAGAATATGTGCAGCAATATGTTAAATGATCAAACCAATACATCCAGTGGTTTACAATCAATGGCCGATGGTTCTCCAATATAAAAAAGAGTACATCCATAATTTATCGGGTAAAGAATGAATGAATGAATGAATGAATGAATCAAACTCCCCAACAAATGAAAGACCCTCCTACTCCAAAGAATTAAAGAATATACTGGAATTAAGGGGAAAGAAATTAAGACCTCTAGAGTAGACTATGATTTCCCTGTGGCTGTGTTGAACTTGACGGCAAGCTGACAAACGGATCTCCAAATGGGTTAGATGACCCCATATGTTGCATCTGTTGTTGAGGATATTGGGGCTGATATTGGTAAGGTACCATCATCATCGTGTTTTGTTGTTGTTGTTGTTGTTGTTGCTGCTGCGGCTGCTGATGCTGCAGCATCATTTGCTGGTGTTGCTGTTGTTGAGCCATCATGGCCATCTGCACATTGGGTGAAGGTGCTACGTTGTTGGACATTAAAAAGGGGTCGTGTAGATCGAATGGATTTTGCATTGTTTGTGGCGGTGGCATTCCATAGCCATATCCTGCATTCTGCAGTTGGATTTGTCTCCTGGCAGCATCATCCTCATACAAACTATCAAGCAAGAGCCTGTTGAACCCCCCAGCCTGACACAGAAACCAAACATGCACATTCATGATTGAACAGAAATAAATAATGACGCTTTCTGTAGTGCACTAATACAGGGGTTGACATTCACAACTAAGGGTGCAACTCAATTACTATTGGGTGGGTTGCATACTTGCACAAAACCTAGCCTACTGTGGGCCGAGAGCATCAACCTGAGAACTGATAAAAAACATGCTTTAAAACCAATGCAGAACAACCAAATCTCCTATGTGACACTACGTACTAAACAACCTCAACACTAGTCTCACCCCAGCCAAGCCAAGTTTCTGTTGGGTCGCAAAGGTTAGTAGGTTTACGCTAGTATTTCTGAGTCCTTCACACACACACACCCAACAAACCAAACCACAACACTTTGTTAACCCATAATGAAACCAGTATACCAATTAGAAAGGAAGAAAGAAACATACACACATGTGCATTTACACACAGTGACCTACAATCAAACAGACAGATGTTGAAACCCCATCAATATTCATGGCATGGATAATTTTTATAGCATTTCCGGGAAACCAAAGAACAACATAAGATAAAGCTGTAGATGGTGCAAAGAGAACAAACCAATTTGCTTTCTACCACGTGGTTTGTATTGTTGCTCGGTGTGGTAACCAGTGCTAGCTCCCATCCTGAAGCATTGGGCATACCAAGTGCACTCAACGCATTGTTCATCGACGATGACGGATCATTGCCTAAATAGTTTCCAAAATATAATTAATTTTTATATAATATTAAAAAGAACGCATACAATCAATTTAATAGTCAAGAAGGGGTGGCAAGTGGAACATAAAATTTCATTTACCAGTAAGAGGATCTTGACTCCATTTAATGCACCATGTGCAAAAGAAATTTGACTGTCATTACATTCTACCAGGCTGAAATGTGCAAAAGATTTCCTAATAATAAATCAAATAATATGCAACTAACCAGGTGGAACTATGGCAAGAGCCAATGCATTGCTTTCCTCTAATTCTGCAGCTTGTGGATTTATTTCATTCAGACCCTGCACAGAAAAGTGCAAAAATGATATACGGTATTTCACCAAGCCAACTTCCAAGAGGAAATACACACACAAATAGAAAGCTTACCAGTAGATCCCCATTATCTTCGGTTGATATCAATGGTGGAGCTTCAACCTCACTCTTAGGCTCAGGTTCTTCTTGTGTATCTTCCATTGGCTGCTTGTCATCAACTTCTTCAACTTGTTTTTCACTTTCTTCAGGTTCTTCAGGTTTTTGAGGCTCTAGATTCTTCTCTTGATATTCCTATTGTTAGAACGAAAAAATAATCACAAACCCCAAATACAACAATTGCATACGAGACCAAGGTTACATAAAATAGAAAGGTCAACTTAATTTGATTCAAATAAGATTCCTAAATCGGATATAGAACGGATTCAAATGATTAAAAGTTGATTTTTCCCCATAATTAGGCCAAAGCAGGATTCCAACACAATTTCAGAAAATTTGGCAGTTTAATCCCTTTTTAATTAATTCCGATGATTATTTGTAAAATTAATAAGTATTCAAGAAAGTTGGACCACATAATAAAACGAAAGGTTGGGTCACTACAACTCAGCCATCTGTTTTTTGGTCAGGAGGATTTTAGGTTGGGGCCAAAAAAACAAGAAAAAAATGAGAAAGAAAAAGCTGTTGATAATTATATCAACAATGAGCCGGTCCTTGACTATAGATAACACACAAAAAACATCACGGAAAAATGCAATAAGTCATATCATTATCCCGTGGCAGCAACCAAAGTGTACAAGGTCCAGGTTGGAATTTATACTCCACAAAATAAAATTCTTCTCAATCAAGAATGCATGCTCAAACCTACATATTGATTCTGTGTTTTGTTCGAAAAACATGTGGTAGGATCATGGAAAGGAAGGAAACTAGAATCTAAACCCTTGTAAAAGGGTGATCTGAATCAGAATGATCATTGGGTGACTCAATATTCATAGAGGCAAGAAGATGGATAACATACAATTATGTAACATCTTGAATCAAGAGACATGTTTCAACATTTCCAAATTATTTTAAGCTATTAACAAAAAAACTAGGGCCATCACAATGGAATAGATCTGACAGATGCAGCTAAAGCAGGGATGCTATTTCACAAATTCTTGTTGCCCAAATAGAAGGGAAAGCTTTTACCAGGCTAGAATTTTGGGGCAGGACTTGTCACTGACCATCAATGGTCAGGTTAATCAGCTGTTGATACATGTACGTAAAATATGCATGCATATCCATTGATGGAATTGATATTAGTAATTTAAAAAAAAAAAAAAAAAAACAATGGATCAATTCTCTCACCAGTCTCCTATTTGAAACAGAACCCGGTTGAGGTGCTTCCCTTATATATTCTTCCATTGTTGCAAGGAATGAAGGAGGTGGCTGTTCGATGCAGAAAAAGGAAGTTTATAAGAACCATTTATTGTCATTGAGTAAAAGGTATTAAATAAAGTATAAGAAAGGAACCTGTCTCAATGTTGGAAACTGAAAGTTCCTAGCAAGGTCCAAACCTTTGCAGAATTCATAAAAATCAGCCAAATTTTCAGCCTATACGAAAAGAGAAAGGAAAAGAATTAGTTTAAGCAGAACATCTACAAAAAATAAGGGCATCCTCATTGACCCCAAAAAGATTTGCTGCCAACTATATTCCGATACAGCAAAAGCAACCAGTGAAAAGTGAAAAGTATGAGTATAAAACCTGTTGACCGGCTCTTTTGTAGATATTGAGAGCTTTAACTGCATCATGTCGTGACATGTCAAAGAACTGCAGAAAAGTGTTAAAATTGTGAATAGGAAGCAAGATGATAAACACTGTTAATTCAGTCGAAACACCAAAAAACATGTAAGAGCCAAAATCCTACCATGTCCACGAGATTGATGATCCCATCATTGATGGCACAATATATTTTAAAACTCTCTTTCAAGACCTACAAAACCAACATTTTGAATCTTAATAAGTTGTAAGCAATAAATTTGAAAAATGTTTTGGACATAGATTCAACACATTACATGGATAAAATTTCTACTCTGAATTTGAAAGAGTTTCAAAGCTCAAAATAAGAAATGAATTTTGATATAAAATGCACCAAATTGCATGAATTTAAAAAGAAATACATTCTTATCTCAGTCTCTCTTCAGAATATAAGATAAGTAGTCTTTTTTTTTTCCCGATAAGCAACAAAAGATTTTATTAAATAAAAAGAATATAAGATAAGTAATCTTGAAAAACAAAATACCAAACAAGAATTGATGTTCAAAAAGAAAAGCACAAGTAAACTACCCTCTTAGGCAAGTAGAGCTTAATTATGTCATCGAAATAACCAATTCAGTGATTGAAATCGGTAGGAATAGAAAGAACAAGACTTGACAAGGTCTAAAATGAAGTATTTCAAAATACTTTTTGAGAATGATGCATATGCATGTGATTGCATGGAAGCCCAAGTATACCTAATAAGATTATTGGCTGGTGATAAGAAATACACATACAGACATGCATAAATTGTAGTCTTCCAGACCTCATCGAAAGCAAGCTGGGCATTAATACAATACTGGATATTCAAACCACTTTGATGGCATGACAGGTATTCCAATAAGTGTGTAAGTATCCAAGCACCATGCATAAGAAACAATAAGATTTTGTGGATTTATTAACTGTCACATTCTGGTCTTGTTTTGAAAATATCCTGCTTGCAGTGCCATCTCATTTTTCAAAGAATATTTAAGTAAAGTATAGATTATCGTGAAAATTTGTAAGTTTGTCAGCTCCAAAAATGATTAGAAGATTAAATTTTACATAGATAGCACTCACATATAAATATGCATCTTTGTATATATGTACCATGTACTTAAATCCATGTTATGAAGAGTTTGCCAGTCATACAAATGATAGACAAAATCCAGCTCTGCCTAAGCTGCTGAGAGCGCTACTGTAAATGAAATAGATATGTATTATGCATACCAGAGCCAGGGCATACTGTATGAGGTAATTGTCATAAGCTGCTCCTTCAGGCTGCAAAATTTTGAATAAATAAGAAAGCTTATTCAAAGGACAAAGAAAAAAGTACTAATTCTACATTAAAAAAACATTACAAGTCAAACTTTGAGGAGTTAAGCATTCTAAATGGGCAAATTAAATGGATGTTCCATATCAGCTGTTACCTGGCAACCAATAAGGCGGTACAGAAGCTGCTGCAGTGCAGGTAGCTGTTCTAACAACTCTTCACGGCCCAAAAGCCGTGTTCGACTATGTACCTGTTATAATAAAGGGGACCTTAAAAACGATGACATTTTGTGCGACTGAGGATGTGATCCTTAATGATGCAGAGCACGTACCTTAGTCGCCCCCGGCGTTGCTCTAGTCAAACGCTCTGCCTCAATGTCATATCTCAAAATTCTAAAACACTCTAGCCGTTCCTCTAGAAAGAGCGCATATGTCCGAACCCATGCAGAGCAGTCCCAAGCTGCATGAAGAAAAATTCAAGAGTGTTTCCACATCAGTCTGTTAAAAAATTCACAAGTACGCAATATTGGCAGAATCAATTTACCAAGAGGGCTTGAGTCATCCTTAAAATTGGATATTTGGAGAACATGTCCTCTGTGTGAATAGTTTAATAGCTCCTCTCTGAAAGTAGGATCACCCTCTCTCAATGTCCTATGAAAAACTATCAATGTCTTCAAAGCAACCTGTAGTTAATCAATGGGTAAGAGTCCAAAAGTTATATTAAAAAAAACCAACCAATTCCCTAGCTTAAACTTTGCAGCAAAACATACATATGTACATATAAATGTATTTATGCACGTTGCAACTATATAACAAGGATTGAAGGACACTGGAATTTCTGCATTTAGCTATCATTTCAAACCCCATTTCAGGTACTGACACCCATATCAATGTTTGTTACATAGGTTTGCAGAAAAACATCAAACTGAGTGAGACCGTATCAAAATTCTTCAAACGAGTTCAAAATTTTCTCCATCACTCGAGCATTTATCAAAGTAATTGGTGACCAAAAACAGATAAAAAGAAGAGTAGATAAAGACAAGAATAAAAATGAGGAGAGAAGATATTACAATCCAATTTCGAGTCTTGGCTAATCTCCTCGAGAGTGCATGAATGCAATAGGCCACATCTGCCCGCGGTCGTACAACCGATGTAGCAGAAAATATTTCTAGTAGGGAATAAAAATGAGATTAGAAAGAAAAAAAAAAAGGTACATTCAATTCAGAATCAATAGAAATGCAATATTTTGATTCGAAAGGGAAACATTAAACACAGAACTACACAAGTAAATCCACACTAAAAACAATCATAGAGCTCCGAATTTCAATCACATATTAACAATTACACGTAAAATGATGGAGAAAATCATAGCACGGATCCAATAACAGGTGTTTCCATGCAAATCCAAAGCCTTAATCAATTGAATTCAACAAAATAACAATTCATGTTATATATATATATATATATATATATATATATATATATATATATATATTCTCACTTCTAACGTGCCGTTCCTTGGGAGGACGCTCTACGTGGTTGGTAGCCTTCACAATGGCAATATCCAAATCCTACAATCATGATCATAAGAAAATTACATATCGAAATACAACGTCAAATTCAGAATGTGCGTGTGTGTGTGTGTGTGTGTGTATATTCCAAATTCGAATGTTAATGGAGCTAATGAAATTCAAAATTAAGATTGAAATGCAAATGAAATGAGAATGGGAGGAACCTTGAATTCGCTGTTGACCTTGGCGAGGCCAACCATGGTGGAGTCCTTAAGGGCTCCATAGGCTTTCCTAAAGCTCTGAAACGTTCCCATTGTTGTAGAGACAGAGAAAGAAATGTGAGAGAGAGAGAGAGATGGAGATGTTCTTGTTGTTCTTCCCTGGTTGTTGTTGTAACCGTGTTCTTCCAACAACAAAAAAACAAACTCTCTCTCCCTCTCTCGTCTTTTTCTCTCTCACTAAAATGTGGCAACAATAAAGATATAACAAGGGCATTTTGGAAATATTATCTCTGAGGTTGACTATTTATTGCATTATTAGATTTATGTACATGTATTAAAAAAAAGGGTGGGGCAATTTACAGCCCACCTTTTACTAAAGGCAGCCCATTTTATAAATACAACCCATCCATTTGTATTTTTACTAAAGGCAGCACAATAAAATTTTAATTAATATACCTGTGAACCAGCGACCTAAGGGATTTTGGAGGTCGTTCACTTTTGAATCATTGTGGATTGTGGATGATTTTTATCCGTCTCGATTTATCCTTCTCTATTATCTACATTTATCATTCTCTATTATCCACTCAAGATTAAGTTTTGAAAAAGGATAAGTGTTTGCAAAAAGCTCGAAGTCGCCACCTTTTTTTTAAGGAATAAGAAAACCATAAAAAAGAGTTTTATTTTCAATAAAACAATGACCCCATATTTTGGAAAAGCATGGTCTTCGAATTAAAATTGGATTCGGAGGTTAGGTTATGAAGTGGGAAGGTTCCAAGGAACTCCTTGTAGGCACTTACCTCACCCTAATTAAAGGTCTCCTAATTAAATTTGGGCTTTATCAAAATCTTATCACAACAATGGCATTTATCTAATCAACCACAAAATATGAATAATAATATATAGTAATAATAATAATAGATAATAAAAAAGTAAACAAAACCTAAAGACCCTAGGAGACTCACGGTCAACCTAAGATTGGACTTGCGCCCTATTGAATTCCTATGTACCTTACCAATTTCTTGATAAAAATCAAAGTCCACATAGTTCGATTATTTAGGACTCTCCTATTGTAATAAACCACATAATCGAAAGAATTCTATCTTATCTAGGACTCTAATTTCGAGAGTTTGAATTTGATCAAAACACTTTTTCATGAAGAATGGAATTTCATTCCACTTTGAATTCTTTCAAAATCACTTTTTAGAATCCTTCTCGAAGTAGATTCCTAAGTAAAATAGAACTCTATTCCTATTGTAATTCTTACAACAAAGAAGAGTCCTAAATGGGATCAAGTAACCCCCCTAATCCTAGAGTCTCTAGCTAGTCCTAGATTAGTCTAAATACCTAAAATGCTAAAATCATGCATGCTGGAATTTCTGGAAAAAAAATAAAAAATGCAATAAAAAATGTAAACAATGCATGAAAAATGTCCTAAATGCAATCTAAGTTATCTATGTGAACCTAGGTATGTTTCTAAGTTAATTTTGACCCTAAAAAATGACTTTTAATTCACTTTAAGGTTACTTTAAAATTTGGACAGATTTAAATATAATCAAAAAGTGGATTTAAAACCCATGAAAATAATGAATAAAAAAAGGTGTAAATGACCTAATATACAACCTAATATGATATACCAAAATAATCATGCATCATGCTTAAAAACACCAATTTTAACACAAGGGAAGGGACTTACCTTAGCTCGTTCCCTCGACCACAATTCATATGATATTTCAAGCATTAAACATAAAAATAAATGATATAATCAAACCTAAACATGTTCCTATTAACCTATACTAATTTAGCATACTCAAAACAAACTAACCTATATGCAACTAACCTTTACTCTTAACCTTTGAATACCCAACTTAGGTATCCATCCCTAGCATGGTATGAACATAGAAAAAGAACGAAGAAGAAGAAGAAGAAGAAGAAGAAGAAGAAGAAAAAGAAGAATAAGAAGTATGCAAGAAAACTTAAAACAAACTCAATAATTATACTAACATTTTTGTTTCCTTCTCCTTTGCTCCTAGCTTCTTCTCTAACCTTCAAAGACTTCAAAAATGTGGCTAAGATTGCTATGGGGGGCTGGTGCAAAGCTCCAAGCCTTTACTCTCCAAAGCTTTCTAAATGCCTTGTGTGTTCTTTAAAAATGATTTCAGGGCTCTCTATTTATAGAGGGACTTGAATTTGATCAATGGCTTAGATTAAAACTCTTAGGAATGATCCAAGGGCTCTAAACCAGCCTTCCAAGGTCTTTTAATTCATCTCAGAGTCCCCAAGGCCGAGTTAGCCACTTGGAAACATCTGGAAGAGTCTCAGATAGAAAAAACACTGAAAATTAGCAGTTATTAGGTGAGAGCTCGGGTGACCATTGATCGACTCAATCGACGAGGGAGATTATTCCTCGTCAACGATCAAGATTAATAATTTATAAAACCGCGTGACAATTAATCTCAATTCGATTGTGACTAGTGAGCACGGGTGTCGAACCACTGGGAAATGCAGGTTTATATTAAAAAGACTCTTTAGAATTAATTTAAGCGGAAAGAATAGTGTCAATTAAATTGGTTGGTGGTAAATGCTCCGATTGGGTCGAAGCGAAAACGCAGTAATTAAATAAAGCTTAGTAAAAAATGCAGTTAAGTTGGTGGATTGAGCGGAACTTGGGTGAGAAGCCCATTGAATATCAAATATACAATTTATGTTTATAAAATCCTCACTATAGTAATTATGTATGGTGGTTCTTCCAACTACAAGAAGGAAGTCCCAAAAAGATTATGAATACAGGACCGGCAAGTTTATCCTGGAAAAGAATGGAATATCGCTATCCACCTTAAATGAGGAATAAAGCATGCTGGTTTGTATTCATACCAATAAGAACCATTGCATAATTATATAATTGCAATCACAGATGTACAATTATATGATATTATATTTGGCAATAGTGTGCGGTAAAACCTTCACAACTATGCAATCACATAATACAAATAGAGGGATGTTTATAAAATAGGATTGTAAAATGAATCCAACTTCATCCTCACCCAAGCTTGGAGTATTAGCTACAGATCACTGGAGGAGAATATCCTTTATCCATGACAAGCTTTAAGGGTTCACGGGATGGAAAAAGAAAATAAAAGCGGTAATTAAATGACTGAAGAAATAAGGAAAATATATGGCAGAAATAAATAAAGAAAATGGCGAAAATAAATAAAGAAAAGTGACTTAAGTAAATAAAGAAAAAGACAGAAAAAGTAAAGAACAGTTCTCAAGTGAGAACTGAGCCATGCATAAAAAGGGAAAATAACAGAAAAGTAAATTGCGGAAAGTAAAGACTTAATCGGATAGAACAATCCTCAAGTGAGAATTGAGCCAGGCATTGAAAGAAAAATGGCAGAATTGGAAATTGCTGAAAATGGAAACTACCGAATAAAATGCGTAAATAAACTGTAACTTGAATTAAAATAGCAGAGTAATGATTCAGAGCTTAAGTCATGAACCCTCAAAACGTCGTCGTTACACTTCTATTTATAGAAGGAAAAGGTAAAAGACACAACTGCCCTCAAAAATATCTCAAAATATCTAAATTAGCCCACAGCCGCCTCATGTCTATCGATAGCGGAATTTGGCTATCGATAGCGGAATTGGGCTATCGATAGCGGAATTTGGCTATCGATAGCGGATTTTGGCTATCTATAGCGGATTTTGGCTATCTATAGCCAAAAGTTTCTGTCCGCAAATTCTGAATGATTTTTTCTCTGGATTGTTTCCTCTTTTATCCTCCATGTTTCATCAATCATCTTAATGGAAATATATATCCCATTGATGCTCAGGCAAGTCTTCTTCATTGTAAATTTGAATTTGAACATTTCTGTTCAATTTTCCTACAAAAGTGAAAATTAGCATCTTCCTATGAATAAAACAAATACTAGCCTTTATTATGCAATTAAATACATAAGAAAACATAGCATTACCAAAATTTAAGGTATGATTGTGGTCCAATCAACCATCCATTAGGGGACGGTTGGCCGTCCCTAGGTGGACGGTCATCGAGCCTCCCTCCAATTTTTGCCCTATTTTGGGCTTAACTCAGCCCGTTTCGACCCGGTTTCAGCTTTTTTCGGCTTTTTGGGCCCGTTTCAAGTCCAAATTCGACGATTCAAGCGCTAAAACGATCGTGATTCGATTCTCCATGTTTTAAGAAGTGTTTGAAGTGAAAATGCATTGACCAAAGTCAAGGTTTTGAGAAAAAGTCAACCGATTAGCTGTTTAGGGCCTGACGGGCCCAAATTAGGGTTTTGAAATCTGCTAACCAATCGCTCTCAAAATCATTTCTTCTTCTCGAAAAAACTTTTAAAACATTTTTATAAAGTGTTTTGAAGCTTTTGAAGGCTTTGGTTTGATAAAAAGATCGAATCCTAGTTATTCTCGGTCGAAACCCTAATCTGAGCTTGAAAAGGCCTTTTGAGCCTTAAGAGCCAAACATGAGCCCAGAGGCTCAACAGACCTTGCCACTGATCAATTTAGCTACCAAACACACCCTAAATATCTATGCCAAAGACTCGAGACCGCCTGAGATAGGATCGACAGTCATTCAGAGCTTTTGTGATTCAAAGGACAGTATAGCTCTTCAAGTCACAAAAGGCCTTATTTTCTATCAAGCCTGGCTCAGAATGTCGTGAAATTTAACAGGAATATTCCTAGACTCTCTAAAGACCAATGCAAAAAGAACCGACTCAATCTAACCTAAAAACCTACATGCGATAATGACCTCTATCTAACTGCTCATAAGGGTAAAACTGGCAACTTAAGGTTTTGACACCCTATTTCACCTCGTATCATAGGCAACCATTAATGACCCTTCCAATGGTAAAAAATGGATGTCTACAATACCCATTTTGCCCTTTACTAAATACAACCCATTACATAACAGAAATACTATAAGCAACCCATATTACCTCCAACACCATATTACTCCAACACCAAACCTAAAACATATTACCCCCAATACTTTTGTCTTAGGTTTGTTTATATATTATTGGTAAAGATTATATTTGGATTAAACATGCTTCAAAATATGAAAAGTAGCACTCTATAACCGTTATAGTGTGATGGTGTTACGAAAAAAACTCATATTTCGATCGGAAAATAGAAAAAAAAAATTATGTTCGTGTTCGCATTCGGCCTGGTAAGTCTGAATATGAAGCTTTAGTATTCGGTAGGCCAACACCGAATATGAAGCTTTAATATTCAGTAAGCTAATGCCGAATATGTAGGTTTAATATTTGGCAATTACATATTCGGCATTAGCTTACCGAATATTAAAGCTTCATATTCAGTGTTGGCTTACCGAATACTAAAGCATCACATTCGGTGTTGGCTTATCGAATACTAAAGCTTCATATTCGAACTTACCACGCCGCAGACGACGAAGAACAAAATTTTTTTTTTTTTTTTTTCTAATTTCCGATTGAAATATGGGTTTTTTTCGTAACACCATCACACCATGATGGTTATAGAGTCCTACTTTTCATGTTTTGAAACATGTTTAATCAAAATATAATGTTTACCAATAATATACAAACAAACCTAAAATGAAAGCTTTAGGGTAATATGTTTTAGTTGGGGGTATTGGGGGCCGAGGTTTTTTTTGTGTTTGTCGCTGTGGTTGCCGCAGTCTTTTGTTGTCATGGCTGCGGTGGTAGTGTTTGATGGCAGTAGAAGAAAAAGAAGAAGAAGTTGTTGTTTGAAGAGCTTGGTGATTGAGAGGATTGAGAGTAATGGGTTGTATTTAGACTTGGGGCATTTATG
>JAESVK010000170.1:1330789-1345286 GCA_017140935.1 Hamamelis virginiana | reverse complement strand
ACCTCGGTTACACGGACTTGCCTCTTTGCCATGTTGTCTTGTATCCACGTTGACAGAGCTAGACACGGATGCAGGTGAGATATGGCTACTTTACAAAACGTACCGAGCTGGTGTTGATAACTAATGGTCATGTTGCATTTTCCCCCCAAAACCTTGCCATATTCTTCTAAACTTGGTGTAAAATTGTTCTACATTGATTAAACCTAAAATTGTTCTACATTAATAGTACATGTAGACTGCTACAGACGTGTTAATACTTCACCATTGATTAACCCCAAGAGGGAATAAGGGTATGTTGTACTTGTATTGTAATTAATCATGTCTATGCTTTCTCAAGTCACTGTGATCACATAACCAGCCATTTTATTGGTTTTTGTAATTACCAATGTATTATGTTGGTGCTGTAAGCATTTCTTTCCTCTTCTCCTTATATTCTTTTATCTTTGCCCCTGTTTGACGTGACCGGTTATATCTAATGCAATAAATATTCGTGCTTCTCTTTCTTGCAGGATTAATGAGCTTACCGGGGGATCAATTTCGGTGGCCATTGTTTTACTTAATGTTTCTTGGTTTTAATCTCTGGATATTATAAAAGGAGGAAGATACCTTCGTCTTGCTTGATGCATTGCCGGACTTTAGATGAAAATAAGATCCAATTCACCATGAGTGTTAATACTATATTTCTTTTGGGATTTGACTCTTAAATGATTGGCTATCAGGAAAAACCATTTTGTTGTTTAGTTTGGTCTGATTTCTGTTGAGTTCTATTGATGATGATGATGACGATGACATTATTGCATTTGCTGCTTTCTACACAGTTTATTATTGGGATCATAATGAATTGCCAATGGTTACTTTCAAGGTGCATTTGTGTAAAAGAGGCTGCGTGCAAGACTCTTCTAGTTATTTATAGGATGATTCTATTGCCATCCACCCTTATTGCTTGAGGCACCCACCAATTAATAAATTTTTTTTATTACTATTATACCCACACAAATGTGTTTGGTTCTCTGAAGCCATTTGAAGCCATTAAAAGACAGTTTCATTCTTTGGCTTGCAATCAAGAACAAACTTAGTACCAAGGAAAAGCTTTTGCAATGGGGAATTGTTGATAATGCCACCTTTGTTTTATGTAGAAGAAATGTGGAGACTAGAGACCATTTATTTTTCCAATGCCAATTTACCTCCAAGATATGGGAAAAGATTCTCTCCATGTGCAACATAAGGCGTACCCCTAGAGTTTGGGATAATGAGCTGATTTGGGCTACTACATCTCTGAAGGGGAAGAAGTTTCCAACTTTAATCAAGAAGCTTGGATGGGCTGCAACTATTTACCATATCTGGAGAGAAAGAAACCATAGAGTTCATGAAAATTCTTATTCTCCCCCTAGTTTTATTATTCATCGTGTAATCTTTGATGTTAAGTGTAGGGTTTTGAGCTTTAAAAATGTGATAGATAATCCTAGGAATCGTGAGTTGTGTGATAACTGAGGATTCTCTATTGATATCCTCAATATGTAATCTGTTTTTGTCCCCTGTTTAGGGCGGTTTTATTGTTTTCTGCTTTTGTCCCCAGTTTTGGGGTGGTTTTTTGTTTTCTTGTTGTTTTCCTATTGTTCTATCAGGTTTGGCTGTTGGTTTTGCTCCTTGTTATGGGGAGGTGCTGCCGGTTTTTCGTTAGGTTTTTGTTAAAAAAACTCTTATCTCATAAACCTTTACACTAGTATAATTTTTTGAAAATTCTAACAAAAAAAAGTGTTTATGATCAATGGATGATGAAGTGATTATGTGGAATGATTCCAACAATAAAAATATACAATGTATGATTCACTTTTTTAAAATTGTTTTAATTTCAAGTTTGTGCTGTTGTTCAATTTTGTGATAATGAACATCAACTAATGTTCAGATAAGGATAATTGAACATATCACTATGTTTAGTTCCAACCGAAGATATAACAATGTTTAGTAGGGAATGTTGAACATTACAAAATGTTTAGTCTCTTCAATCAAACATATAAAAATATTCAGCGGGAGATGTTGAATATTGCAAAATATTCAATAGGCACTAATAGAATATCATCCTATGTTCAAAAGTCGTCAGTCAAACATGTTAGAATATTTAGCACACTAAGTTAGAACATATTATAGAATGGTTGGCATACTTTCTCTTCATGGAGTGAAGAAAATAAGCTCATTTGTAGGATGGTTGGGCTACTCTCTTCGTGGAGTAAAGAAAACAAGTTTCTCTTTAGATGGAAATAATATTTGAGGCTTTTTGGTATTAGGTATGTGTAAAAAAAAAACTTATGTTTTAGGTTTTTGCCACATTTACCTCAAGGACAGATCATTTCTGCAGCATCACTTGGTATATAAGAGGTCCTCACTCCATTAAAATGTCTAAATTTTTAGACAAACCTACCATTTTGCATAGAAATTTAACATCTTTTGCTACATATCATCCCCACCGACTATTTCCTCTTACCTCGTTACAAATCTTGCAATGTTCTTGCCTTTATGCCCAAGATTGCATCAAACTGGTAATACATTTTGAATAGCTTTCCAGTTTTTAACCCTATTTGGAACAAGTACAGACCAGAAATAGGTTTTTTTTTTTTTTTTTTTTTTTTTTTTTTTTTAATAATAAAATGGGGTTAGCTCTCCTTTTTCTTAAATCTACACACGATAGGGTTAACTCTTTCCATTTTCTTAAATCATTCCAACCTGACGCTGATGAAGGCAAATTTTGAATATAGATTTTTGGTATAACCATCAAAAGACTTACGGGTAATTAAAGTAAGTACTTTTAGACCATGATGTCTTCAACCCTTCATCTCCATTGCCGCATAATCCCAACAACTGTAAGACATTTGGTTTGTCCTTTCAATGGTGCAAGTTTGGAATCAATACATCACATTTGCCACACTCTGTTTTTATGAGAAACATTTTGGATCGAGCAAAGAAAAAATAAAAGGTGATGTAAAATTAATGATTAGATATAAGGTAAGTACTAGAAAAATTGTCCCAAAAAAGAGAAGTATTTAAAGGTAATAGTAAAATTAATAATAAGATATAACGTAAGCTTTTAAGAAAATGTTGTTGTCTTTAGGGCCTGTTTGCATTAATTTTTTTTTTTTTTTTTAAAAAAAAAAATCAGTTTTGGAGCTTAAATTTCCATTTGATTTGAAAAGATGAAATGATAATCACTTTCAGCTGACTCGAAGAGTGATAACAAAATTTTCGTACTTGAAGTGATTGTGGCCTCCTACTTTTTGCTACAATCACCGAACCACAATCACTTCTACTTTGAAAATTAAAATATAAAAATTTTATTACGTAGAGATGTGATTTGATATAACTTTTAAAAAATCTGTGAATAAATCATTTTCTAAAAAGTGATTTTATAATAATAAAAAAAAAAGAAAAAAAGAAAAAGAAAAGGATGTTAAGTAAAAGATATAGAAACCAAGTTATATTTAATGGATTGAAAGTAATCATTATATTGTTTCAGAAAAAGTCAGTATATAATCAGTGATCATAAGACTAGATTTCACTTACTAAAATTATTGATGCAAGTACAAATTATGGGTTGCTACTTAAAAGTGCATTTAATGAAGTGAAAAAGGGTTCTTCTTATTTATTTATTTATTTGAGTTTTACTTCAATAATTACATTTTAACTTGTACTTTTAAAATACACATTGATAGGACTCAACTGAAAAAAAATAAAAAATAAATCAATCAATCAATTATATTAATTAAAAAAATTTAATTACTAGATTTCATAAAGTTTAAATTTTATTATTTCAAATGAAATATTTTCAATTTCATTTTAAGAGAGGGTCATCACTCATCATCATCTCAATAGCTAATTTTGGTCTTCACTCTTAAGGATCATTGTTTGGGAAGACAGAAAATTTCCTCGCCAGATTAGAAGAAAGATGATTTAGTAGGATATTAAGGGGGATGAGAAAGGTGTTATTTCTATTCTATTTTATTTACCAACAAAAAAATTATACAAATAAAAAATGCTTCTGCCAAGGAAAAAAAATGCTGGTCCACACTCCACCGTAGCGCGTGGAATCACAGTTCAATCATAGTAGAAAATTGAATGCAGGTCCCACAAAATTCCATGGTGCTAATGTACTATTC
This sequence comes from Hamamelis virginiana, assembly GCA_017140935.1. Classification (NCBI taxonomy): domain Eukaryota; kingdom Viridiplantae; phylum Streptophyta; class Magnoliopsida; order Saxifragales; family Hamamelidaceae; genus Hamamelis; species Hamamelis virginiana. The sequence goes on along the minus strand of JAESVK010000170.1, from coordinate 1,341,138 downwards.
AACCACGCTCTTTATATGCGCGTGGCACTATTTTCACTAATTAGGGGTAATTCAGACAGATAATATATCATAATAAGTGAAATTTTTAGAGAGAGAGACTTAAACAAGGGGAAGATGTTGTAGATAGGGAGAGAGAGAGAGAGAGAGAGAGAGAGAGAAGCCTTACCGTTGGGTGGCCGCCGGCGACTGATAAACGTCAATCAAAGCCTTCTTGGGAAACTATGCAAGCCCAATTCAAAATTTGAAATTTGGTACAAAACCCATTAAATCAATCTTCCGGAGATACTATATAAATGCACATATGGTAGCCCAAGAGCTACAGTTCAAGCTATAGATCTTCCTTCATCTGAGTATCCTGCCAGGTGAATTGTTCACACACCTTTATTTCTCATTTTTTTTCTCTGTTTTGTTCTTCATAATCATTTGAATTTTCATTTGAATTCTGGTTCTTGGTTTGCTTTTCTCGAAAATTTAGCCTTTAGTTTCTTCTGGGCATTTGTTGAATTTACCTTTTGACGATCATACATTGCATGTTCTCCAGATTACTGTGATTAAACCCATGTTTACGCGAGTTCTCATGGGTGCTCGTGATTTAGTTCGATGGGTGACATGATTGATGAATTTACATTCCAAAACTTATTAGACCAAATGAATGTAATATCGGTGATAATGTTAGTGTTTCTTGAGAAATGGTTTGTGGATGAACAACTATAGTGGCCGAATCATTCTAACATCTGGGTAGTTTAGATTTTGCTTTTGAATTATTGTGGATTTCATGTTTTTGGGGAAGTAAAAGTCAAGAAGATTCATTTTTTATTGCGTGAATTTAATTGGAAGGGTGTTTTGAATACATTTCTTTTGATTTATTTGTGTACGATTGAATCAATTACTTCCGTTTATAATATGTATAGAATTGTCGGTTTCAATGAGGAATATCAATTGTGTTAGTTTTTAGTTTTGGTTCCCTAATTCAAACTCTTTGGTTTTATAAAATATGAATCCATTTGGGTTTCCTATATTGTTGCAAATTTGTGCCTTGCATTTTTGGTATTCGTTTATTGTTTTCTGAAGAACAATATTGCCTAATTTTAGTTTTAGTTGTTGGGTAAATGTAGCTGGCGTGCTTTCCCTTTACAATCATGGCCTTTTTTATTCTCATTATACAGTATCTTCTTTAGTTGGGTTGATAGGGTCTTGATATTTTCTCTAGATTTAATGAATTTTGAAGACTTCCTAAGCTGAGTGGCTTCTTGTTTAGTGCGAATTTTGTTGTTTAGGGTAATTTATGTTAGGGTTTGTTTTTTTTTTTTTTTTATATTGTACATTAGCAGAAACTAGTAGGTTTCTTGGGTCCTTTTCCCTTTCTGATATGTAGACAAAATTTATACTCTGAACTTTTATGTGTATATCATGTTTAACTGACTGAGTATTGATTGTCAGAATCACAAACATTTATGGAGTCTTAGATCAAAGAAATTATAAAATATGAACTCGAAGTACAACCAAATTATGTAGGATCCAGAATAATTCCTTTGTGATAAGTTTACTTAAAAAGGCTAGTGCCATTATGCTCAGCTTGAGTCTGGTTCAAGGAAAATGCTGTAATGAGTACTGTTTTATTTTATAAAATCTTCTGGAGTTCAAGATTCCAAGTTTCATTAAGATCCATGATGCTTGCAATCAGATCTATGAATTATGGAAATAAAATTCTTTTGTGGCCCTTGACCTTCTTTGTTTTAAATATATTTCCATGTTTGTGTGGTTGAGTTTTATCCAGATTATTATATTATCTAGTGAAGAAGTCATCACTCACTGATTATATGCCTGAATTTGCAGTTCTGATACATTAGAGATCAATATGCGAGGAAATGGAAAGAAAGTATCGCATCATGAATCCAGCAAGTCTTGCTTTTCCAAGAAAGTAACTGGGTCTAAGCTAAATGCCTCATTGCAGAATAACAAGGGCAGCAAAATACCCCACTCCAAAAAACACAAGCCAAAATTGAAAACTCATTTAAAGACAGCTGGTTCAAACTTGTCGAATGGAGCAGTTACAGGTTTTTTGAGTAAAGGGACTGTGAATGGCTCCGCAAGTAGAAAATCTGTTGGTAGCATAATCCTGCCAAAAACCCTAGGTACCAAGATTTCCAAGAAGCAATCTTCCTCAAGGCCTCAGGGTGAAAAATCATCACTTCTTAGCTCTAAGGAAAATGGAGAAAATGCCAATAGTAATTTTAAAATTCAAAATTTGAAGAAAAGAAGAAAGCGAACAAGACAAAAGAATAAGGTGGAGCTAGATGAAGCTTCACGTTTACAAAGAAGAGCAAGATATCTATTAATTAAAATGAAGATGGAGCTTAACCTAATTGAGGCGTACTCTGGGGAAGGTTGGAAAGGACAGAGGTATGTAAAGTTCATCTCATATGGGTTTTAATGTAAATGAGCCAAGAACTTCTTGAAGAATTTGTGAATATTATCTTAATTATGCTGGTTTATGATCATATTAATCTTAGGCACTTGATTAATCTATTGAAACTCAAAGCTTCCACTTGAAAAATAAAACATTATTTTTATAAAAAAGAGCAAGATAATTTAATTGCTTGTTGAATACAGATGTTGGATGCACACGTATTCAGATTAATTAATAGGTCTATTTGTCAAATTTACACTTTCACTTGTTATTCATAGAATAATGGTTTAGGAAGAAGCTAGACACCAGAATTACTAGTTTTCTATTTAGTAAATATTGGGCCAGCATGTCCAATGCCAATGTTACTTTGGTTTCTGTAGTATTGTAGGGAATTCACGAGAAGTCTGAAAGAAATCCATTAAGTTGTTCTTGTTGAGAGTTCTTAATAGAGATTTTATCTCCCCAAAAAGGTGCTATCGGCCCAATGTAATTTTTATGTCCAAAGTTGTTTTGTGTGTCTTGTGAAATGGGTTAATCGAACTGGGACATGACTGCTATTTTGTGAAGATGTGGACATGTGGTAGGTTAGACTTGGTATAATACTAGTAATTGTAACAGTGTACAACCCAACAGCTTTTTGCTGCTCCTTCTTTTTGAACTATTGATTTTTTTAATTATGTCATTAAGTTAGATGCCTAGTTTTTATTGATTAAAATTTTATTGGTTTGGAAATGGAAGGATTGTATAATTAGTTACTCTATTAATTTTCTAATCATGCTTTGGAATTCAGGGCGTGGCAGATATTGGGTCCTTAAAATACTAGACCTCTGTTTAGTTCTCAAAAGAATAGTAAAGAGAAACTAATATGCATTAATATGCTTAAAAAAGGGAGCCTTTATGAGCATCTTCTTTTTGTTTCTCACGTTCTTTCTGAGAACCAAACAGAACCTACAAGTTTGAAAAGCTTTCATCATAATTAAATCTTCTTGAAGGAAACCTGAAGTTGATGGGCAGGTTGTTCCTAAAAGAAGGTTTTGCATTGAAAAAAAATTCTTCCTCTGTTAACCTGATTTTTCTGTATATGTGCACATGTATCAACTGCTCTTTTCTCAATTCCTTTACAGCCGAGAAAAGATCAGGCCAGAGAAGGAACTACAAAGAGCCAAGAAGCAGATATTGAAGTGTAAACTAGGAATACGTGATGCCATTTGCCAGCTGGAATCACTTAGCTCTGTAGGAAGCATTGAAGAGACTGTGATTTCTCCAGATGGTTCAGTATATCATGAACATGTAAACATAAAATACTACTTTATTTAACTTCACTGAGTATATAGAAATTTACATACTTAAACAACAATGTAATTTCTTTTAATGAATTCAGAAAGAACTCTCTTCTATTACAGAAGGGTAATTGAAGAGGCCGTTTAAAATTCCTTGAACTTGTGCCTGCTGTTTTTATATGGGCAGATTCAGTTTTGAATCTCATTTTGAGAAGCAAAAACGGAATCAGAAAATCGGCACAGATGCACGATGGACCATGACAACCTTTACACTGTTCCCAATCTAGAATTGATCTGGCAGTCTTCTCACTGCTTGGTCAAATTCCAGGGTTCTGAAACAACCCCTAAATTTTGGGTCTTCTTGAATCAAGAATGGACAAGGCTGAGAGGTTCCTGACCACACCAATTTGTTCAGATTAATTGTTGACTCAATTTATTTATTTTTTATTCTGTTTTAGATAATCTGTGCAAAGTGCAAGTTGCGGGAAGCTTTCCCAGATAATGATATTATACTCTGTGATGGGACGTGCAATTGCGCTTTCCACCAAAAATGTCTCGATCCTCCATTGGCAACTGAAAATAGTAAGTTCTATTCTTTTTTCTTTTTTTTTTTTATTTCTTTATTATTATTATATATATTTTTTTTTTTTGTGAATTTGTCATACGCTCATACTGAAGTCTTCAGTCAAATGTCCTGTGAATCTGATTCTGCCTGATTAATGATTCCTCAGTTCCTCCAGAGGATCAAGGATGGCTTTGCAAATTTTGTGAGTGTAAGATGGATATTCTAGAAGCAATGAATGCACATCTTGGGACTCGCTTCTCTGTGAACAGTACTTGGCAGGTTGATTAATGTAGAATCTTCTGGAGTGTTTTCGTTTCCCCTTTTAATTTGGTTTTACTTCTTTATTAAATTTATGAAAACCATTGATATGGGATCAAAATAGGATATTTTCAAGGAAGAAGCATCTTTGCTTGATGGTGGTGGTACATTGTCAAATCCAGAGGAAGAATGGCCGTCCGATGATTCTGAAGACGACGATTACGACCCTGAAAAAAATGAATATAGCTGCAGCATCAGCAGGGCAGACACTGAAGACAGTGCTTCAGATGATGCAAGCACTTCCAGCAGCTTAAATTGGTCATTTGAAGAAGAAGTGTTTTTGGGATATGGAAGGTTGGATGAGAGGAGTGATGGCTCCAAAAATAACTTTGTTCACTCGACTAATAGTGTAGATTCTGATGAGACCAGCGATCGTGAAATTATAATTGGCCCTAGGCAGCGAAGAGCTGTTGATTATAAGAAATTATATGATGTGAGTATCTCTCACTTTAGGATCTCTTAGTTTATAAGTGCTCGATTAATTTCCCGGGAAACTAAATACAGATAGTTTATTGGTGGATCTGAATCAACTCAATGGTGTACAACACTTAAAGGCTGTTAAGGATGATTTCAGATTGCCTATTTCAGACATTTTTCTTTTGAGAACAATTAAAGATTAAATTGTAGTTCTTGAGCATTTTTTAACAGGTGGTACCTAATTTATTTTTGAATTCATATTGATTTGAAAGTTTAATTAGACGGCAATTTTTGTTTAAATTGCTTGTCAACTCTTTCTTTGTAACCCATAATTGAATGACTTGATGGTCAATGCAATATTTTCATATAAAAGATGCCCTTCAAATGTGCTGGTATTGTTATACTCATAATTTTCCATATATGTTCTGGTATAAGCTTGAAAAATCCAATCTTTTCGTACCCAAGGGTTGGAACTCTGTCTCATGCATATAATGGTATATAATTTTCTTTCTGTGGTTGTGCACTAATTCCCTTGAGGGGGATTTGGATTCTCATTGTGTAATTTCATGTGATTATTTTTCTCTGAATAGGAAATGTTTGGAAAGGATGCTGTGGCAAATGAACAAGTTAGTGAAGATGAAGATTGGGGTCCTGCTAAGAAGAAGCGGAGAGAAAAGGAGTCTGATGCAGCCAGCACCCTCATGACTCTTTGTGAAAGTGAGAAGAAACCAAATGTTGGGACAATGGAACTCAAAAAGAAACTTCCTCTGGATCCACAAATTAAAAGGCCATTTTTCAGAATTCCTCCCAATGCAGTTGAGGTAGTTGGAATTACTTATCTTCTCATGAAGCATCTATCCACGGAGTATTTAATCTTAAGACTGTTCTTGCATATTTACCATGCTTATTGTGTTCTTTCATTTCTTTTGTACTATACTAGAAGCTTCGCCAAGTGTTTGCTGAGAATGAACTTCCCTCTAGAGCTGTCAAGGAGAACCTTTCGAAGCAGTTAGGTCTTGATTCTGAGAAGGTAAAACTTGAGTTATCAGATCGATGAAAGCAAAGTAAATCTGGAAAATGATCTCAGAATTCTCCAACTGCATTCTTATTGGTGTACAGGATGAACAATTAGTATATTCGTCTTTTGGTCTACCTACACTCCAGAAAATCTGTGCTTGGGTTAGGCTAGCTTCCTAATGATGCACTTATCATCTAATGAAAATTTATATTCCAAGGGAACAATGGAGTGTAAATACAAATTAATTTGATGGAAAGAAGCCAATGGACTAACTATTTAAGAAATTTGAGAGTATCAGATCAATATGGGACATTGCTGAGTGGCCACAAAATGAATAATGTGAATCAAATCAAGGTGGTGCCTGGTAGGAGATGCAAGGCAGCACAAAGAACCAAAACTTGCTGGGCCCACAGCTTATTAAAAGGGGACTAAAAATTTCATTCTCTGTGGACAATGCTGTTTTATAGCTTTTGGACATTTATTTCTTCCATCTACCAGTCATCTTACTTCTATTTGTATTTTTTGCACTTCTTTATTTTTTCAGGTTAACAAATGGTTTAAGAATGCACGCTACATTGCACTTAAAACCAGAAAGGTGAGCTATCTGACATATTTAAGCGTCTATAATCAATTCTCTTGCTGATTTTGTCCATGTTCTTTTTAGGCTTCCTGTCACCTACAATTAGCATCTTGGACTCTCACTCTCCTATTATTTTCATATGAATCTTCAAGTTTTAACATAGACAGGATGCTTTTGAAGCTTAAAATAACCAGTTTCTGTTACAACATTATTTGAATGACATATTTATAGAGGTAATTTTAGAATTCTGGAAGGTGCAGACTATGTTTTCTACATATTCAGACCTCAAAGTCACACCAGACTACTTTTTCATTTATCTTCCTGCATAGCAGGCAAGCGGCTTGTTGAAGAATCGGGAGTTTTTTATTTTTTTATTTTTTGGTTCATATGAATCCTTGAAACTTGAAAGAAAGGTTCTTGCATCGCATGAGGTTCGTGTTTGATTATTCCCCAATTCTAATTTTGGTTTCCCGTTCACATTTACAGGCAGAGAGAGCCAAAGAACTTCACAGTTCTACTCCCAGAATCTCCAAGAAATCCAGATTAGAAATTGTGAAGAACGAAACTGTTGATCTTGATATACCGAGGGATACTTCATCAGCAACTTTGGTTCGTATGCCAAAGAATTTGAAAAAAGTTCGTCGGAGAAAGAACTCAAAGTCATTGACCAGTCCTTTAAAGAAAAAGCAGATTAGAAGAGCTTCGCTTGGGTCACCTTCCAATAGCAAAAAGGTATATTCAGAATCTTTTGTTGTCTTATGATATGGCATAGATATTTAAATTTGGAAGCAGTTTTGCATGGCTTGAAGAAATAATTCTTCCTTGATGTGGACTTCACCTTGGACAGTGAGGTTGAAAGAATACTATGAAGTCAGTGTTACACGCAATAAATGTTATTGAAGATCACCAATTCTATTGAAACAATGTATCATCTTGAGGGCTATCAAATATCATTCTGGCGGCTAGGAGTCATTCTTCCTCTAAATTACTTCAAACACATACCTAACTTTTTGCACTAGATTGGGCGAATGCCCTGGGATGAAAAATAAATAAATAAAATAAAATAAGTCACAGATGACGTCGTATGTCTAATGATCTGCCTTAGTGAGAAACTTTGAAGGTTAAATTTAATTTGTTGGTAGTTTCCAAATCTAGATCCCTTGTTGCTACAGTGTTGAGTCTGTTAATATATTAAGCTCAGTATAATTTAAAGCTTGGGTCAGTGCTGACCAAGGCCTAACTTTGGGTTGGGATGGTGTGTTTTTTTCCCCCCCTACTTAAATGAAGTTTGGTTGGTTTTTTCTATGAAATTTATGATTTTTTTTTTTTTTTTAATGAAATTTGGTCAGGTTAAGGTTGAGAGTTTGGGTAACCAACCCATATGTATCAATCTTTTAAAACTATTTTTGTATTGCTAGTTTCCTTGACCCCGGTTCTCCATATTGGAATACCAAGCTTTTACAAATTTCATTCATGTCCTTTTATGTGTTACATATTCAGGTTATAATGGAGTTCGGTGATGATGTGAGCTTGAAGAAGCAAATGCAACTTCTAAAAGAAAAATCTAGGAGGGAAAGGAAGAGGGTCAACTTTATGGCTGGAGGTGGAATACAAGCTGCCGAAGCACAGATGGAGAGAATTTGTAGAATTGAGAGTAAGCTAGAAAATATGAAGCAGGTCTTACTGAGACTTGACAACGAAAAAACTAAGAAATTAGATGAAGCCCAATCAAAAAAGAGGAGGATCATCTATGTTCCTGTAGCAGAGCTAAGGGAGAAATTTTGATCTGTGGAACATTTTGATTATTGCACAGCATTTTGTGTATGTTTCTACAGGTGGTAAAGAGACCGAAAACACTTCTTTTTTTGGCATATATAATTTTGTTGCCTCCTGTGCAGATGTTTGATGTTTGATGTTTCTCTCTTTATCCCTCTCAAATGTCTTTAACCGGTTCTAGGAAGTTATAATGAAAAAGTAATTTTTTCTTTATCTTTGTCATACGTTTAGTCATTTAATGGAGAAATGTATAATGTCGTTCTCTTTCAAGTTTCTTGAGGAAAATATTATGTTTTTTTGTTTTTTTGTTTTTGTTTTTGTTTAAAGAATTATAATGTTTACGTGGAATCTATTATCTTCCCATCCTTTTATTTGTTGAGAGTACTAAGATATCTTCCCATCTATTTCCATGTTTTTGGCTGATAGAGACTTGGAAATATTAGCCAAGAACTTGGAAATAGATGGGCCTTACTCAAGATTTAGAAATCATGGTCTTGTATGCTGATGATCATTTTTCTCTTGGTAAGCAGCCTGTGCATTTTTTTCAGCTAGCTTTGGTTGATCTGCAAGGGAAATAGGGCACTACATTTTGAGTGATTTGGGATTTTGAAATTGACTCCATTGAATTTCAATTTGAGGATTTTTGGAATTTTAAAACTCTGGTTGTTTCTGTGAAAAACGAAATCTGAAAAAGATGTGCATTAACGCAGTTGAATAAGGCTGCATGGCTCATAATCCCCAATATACTTTATTAAGGGACAAAAAACGGATTGCCAGGCTATATAACCGCAGATATTGCATGACAAGAAATTGCATCTGAAAATTAAATAAATGGGAATTGATTTCCCTTCACACTGAATTACTGTAGAATTGTTAAATCAATTGGAATTGAAACATATTCCTAGGCCCCAAACATAAGAGACATTTACACATACACTACTGAAAATTTAGCCTGTAAGATTAGGTGAATTCGCTATTGATTCGAACTCTCTGTTTTGTTTCTATAAGTTTTTTAAATTGTGTGTTTCTCGCAGAACATGCTAGATATGTTCATAACTGCACAAAACTTTCCGGGTATGATTGGACGTTCCATGGAATGGGATTTGAGGTTAATTCATTTTCTCATGGCATTTTAAAATGAGGATATGTTGTGCATTTATAATAAAATAAAACTCAAATCATAATTTTAAAGAAAAAATTAGACACAGAATTTTAAAGAAAATATTAGACAAAAATAAAAATAAACTCAAATCAGCAAACAAAGGTGAATACCAGATGAAGCTGGCCTGGCAGGCAAGAAGACCAGCAGCTAAATGATTTTAGCAAATATATTGAACTTGATGATTCTCCTCTCTCAACTCGTTACATTACCATTTAACTATGATGAGGAATACCTGACTCAATAAGATTCAAACTTTTGAACTTGTGTCACTCTTGAAAAATGTACAAGATAGATGAAATTGCATATTGTATGGACATTTAAAACAGAATTATCAAGCAGTCCTCACTATAGTTGTATGTATATTTTTCACAGCCTCTGTAGGATCTGGTGAACCACCATTCTCAATGCAACCCAATTTTCGCCGCTTAGCAGCCAGCCGAGGCCTCAGCTGCACAGTAAATGAAATTATAAGAGCCCAAAGGTTACCATCAAACAAAAACGCACCATGTGCAATAAGCAAAGAAAAATTTATAGAACGGAAAAAGTTGTAAAAAATTTTGGATCCAATTTCCACATAACATTTTAAATGACCTACGAATTAATATGCTAGAAGATCAATACAAAACAGACCTTTCCCCAAAAAAGTTTGGAAATATATGCACACTGTAGTCTTATTAATCTGCTCTCTTCATCAATCCCTCCACAAATAGCATGTATCCAGTTCAATTATGAGATTAAAGAAATTCTCTTAAATACTACATTTATTATCACTCATCCCCTTCGCCCCGCGGCGGGCGGCGGGGGGGGGGGGGGCGGGCGGGGG
>JAESVK010000170.1:1292422-1321811 GCA_017140935.1 Hamamelis virginiana | reverse complement strand
CCCTCTCTCACCCGCTGGAGTTGCCATGGCCGGGGCTGCCATGGATGAGCAACAATGGCTGCTGTTCACAGCAACCTTCATCTCAAACCAAACTAAAATAAAAATAGCCCATCTAAATTGATGATTCCTCACAACTAAAGCTCTCAAGAAGAGAAAATTCACATGCAAAGACATTTCAAAATCAACCCAGAATGGCGATTTGGGGTTATGCGATTTGGGGTTGTTCTTCTCGCGGCGTTCTTCTCCACACCACCTTGACGCCGGCAGGGGAGGGATTGACGCCGGCAGGGGAGGGATGATTTCGGGAGGGAGGAGCTTCAAGCCGGCAGGGGGTTTCTTTTCCTACTGTTTCTCGGCAGCCAAACAGATTTGGGGTTTAGGTCTTTGGCCGGGTAAACATGCAGGTCGAGCTCCATTCAGCAGGTCATTTAAGTGAGTCGACGATCAGCCGTTAAACGCCTCCCCTCTCCAATCGAACGGCCAGGCTTCTTTGCTGATTTTGAGCACAAATCAGCATCACCTGATAAGAGAAAAACTCCATATATATATATATATTATGGGTGTCATGTTTTGTGCTTGAGCTAACTATCTATTTCAAAGATTTCATTTTTTGAGAGTGCGTCGGAAGAAGACTGTCAAGGTTGTTCTACGTGTTTGAGTTTCATTAAATTTGGATCTTTAATTGGAACCTTTTATGGTTTAAGGGTTTGGCAGATGTATCGAAGTACAACAGCCCCAAGGCCTGTTGGCTTTTCTTTGACGGCAAAGTATATTGTATAATTACAATTTGGTCACTACCACCATGGATAGTGTTTGTGATGATGGGTTTGATCTTTGATCCATACTAGATTATAGTGTTCGTTTTGTTGTTTTGATTGAATTGATTAAAGCCTATTTAGATGATTTTATGAATTCTTGTTGTTGGGTAAGATAGGGTTTGTGTGTGTGATTTGTCTGGGTTTGTATGGCTGTCTTTGTTTATTTGATTGCTGGTTGATGAGGATTTGAGTATATGACAAGGGTAAAATCTTGAATCTGTGAACTCAAATCCAAATGATGAAATTGGAAATAAAATCAAACTAAACAAATCAACACCAACTTTCAAATTTCATTTATTCCCTTCCCAATTTTACATATGCTGATAGCAAGCCTCTTGAATCCACTGGAAGGGAGTAAAATCAATAGAAAATATCACTTGGATATCATACACAGAAGATTTTATAGAAGACACTAACAGAAATTTATAATCAACAACTCAAGGGATGTTACTCATTTCACCATTTCTAATCATTAGTTCATTATAAAACAGTCCCACTTCCAACCCCCCCCTTCTCAACCCCCCCCTAAAAATATGCAAAAAAAAAAATAATAATAAAAAAAAGGAGAAAAAATAAATAAAAAAAGGGAGGAAGAACTATGCAACATGATATAATTTGTTGAATAAAGTGGATACAATATTATGGGCAAACTCCAGAAACCAAAGGGCTTTGCTTCATGAATGGTGTTATTCAATTCCCAACAAAATGAATCTAAATCAATTCTAACATTTAAATAAATTATTCGGATAATTTTCCAACTGAAGTGTAAACTATTATATATTAATAATAAAAAAAAGGTGAAAACTATTATAACCTACATGAATTGCTATTAGATACTCATAAAAAAAATAAAAAATAAAAAAATGATCATAAAAGCAAAATAACTTCCAGAGAATCACTGAAAAGAGAAGAAAATAGACCATGATAGATAGAAACTAAGAACATAAATATCATTTGTTTTACCTGCGCCACTTTCCACATATAGTTCCATCAATACCTTCTCCTACGCCATCTATAACTTGTCGACATTGAAGCCAATTACCAATAGAATTGAGTCTGGAAGGTTTGCAGGATTTCCACTCCTAATAACAAGAGAGATAGTCACTTCTCTCCAGTACTCATGAAACTCTACTCCTTAATGAAATTACTAATAGTAAAGTAATATATAAAGTAATATACATGTAAAGGCCTTACATGCAAACTAACACACTCTGAAGGATCCATTTCCAATGGTTTGCCAATGCTATCGACATCACTGCATCAAATCAAAATGGCAACAAGTTGTTGTAAATAAAGTGGCCAAAAATAACACATGGATTAACGACAGAGAAAATGATAAATAATATCGAATAACGATCTCATAAATTAAACAAATGCAAGAGGCAACAGGAATGGAATTGAACTCTTATATACTCCTTAATAGTGATCTTTACACATAACCAAACATAAAATATATTTAAAAAATAAAAAATAAACATTCCATCCCTGTCAAAATAATTGAGTTCAATATCCCCATGTACATATCTAAATAAAAAAGGCTAAGAAAATAATATAGTAGATTAAAATGGAATGACCAAAAAAAAAAAACAAAAAAAATTATGGACATACAATATATTGAGCACCATCTTTGAGTACTAGATAATAGTTGCTCCTTTCTAGAGGAGCTTAATTAAATACATTATGCTTATCATAATCACAAAGAGCCATCAGCTAAGATGAGAATTTGAGATGAATGAGAGGCTAGATAAGAAGAAAGAACTAGAAATGGATAGATGCATCATTAAGAAGTGATCTTGTTCACAATGAAGGGTGCTAAAAGGACACGGGAAGTCCAAAAAGAAAATAGATCAAGGTCAAGAAAATACATGATGTCCTACAATTTTAACAAAAATATGGCCCAAGATAGAGTGTATTGGAAAAAAGTATGAGTGTAGCCAACCCAAGTAGTTGGTAAGGCTTTGTCGAGTGGAATTGAGTTCAAGAGTTTTTTTTTTTTGGGTAAAAATTGGGGGCAGAACGCCCAGCAACTATTGACCCCAATTACAACACGGATTCCACTCCTACAGGGGGAATATCATACATTTACATCCCATATTTATGCTTTATACTATCCTTAGCTAGTCTGTTGGTTCTTCCTTTTTTTTTTTTTTTCCTTTTTTCTGGGTTCCTCTGGCTCACAGCTAAAAAAATGCTAGTCTGCTGCGGTTTCTTCTTCTTCTCCATATATATTTTTTTTTCCGCTGCAAGGGTCTTGCTATTGCTGGTTTGCTGCTGCTGCATCTTCTTCTTCTCCTTTTTTTTTTCTTTTTCTTTTTTCTGAGTTCCTCTGGCTTACAGCGAAGGGTACTGCACTGCTGCATCTTCTTCTTCTTCTCCATTTTTTTTTTTGCTACAAGGGTCCTGCTATTGCTGGTTTGCTGCTGCTGCATCTTCTTCTTCTTCTCCATTTTTTTTTTTTGCTGTAAGGTTTCCTGCTATCATCTCGATCGTCTCGGCCAAGATGAACGAGTTTATGCAAATTCGCCTGGTTGCTTGACTTGGAACGATTTCTCGTCCAGGGCACTGCCGAGACCTGGTTAACTCAGGCGATATGTATCGGAATCGTCCGATACTTCGAACCATGATTGTTCACCATTCTCACTATGCTTTCCAAATCCGATTCTACAACCACTCTTTTATACCCTTTTTCCCATCCCACTTTCATTCCATAATATACTGCCCAGATTTTTGCTCTATTATTATAACATATCTTTGAGTTCAAGAGTTCAAGGTATTATAGAAGACCTCAAGTGATCAAATAGATATATCTTGTCAACCACAATGTCATCCAGCAAAATAACTTGATTAAGTTGGCACAACAATATCACCAAGGAAATAAAAATCGACGATATCGCCGATATATCGCCGATATATCAGTGTATCGGTGGTGTTCAATACAAAATACGTAGGTGATGGGACTTGAGTACCAATGAAAAGAAAAGAGAAAGAAAGAGAAGGAAAGAGAGAGAAAGAGAGAGAGAAATTAGAGAAATCAGAAATTAGGGAGAAATATTATTATTCTTCAAGTCTGATGAAATAAAGGGTTTATCCCCCTTTATATAGAAAACAAACCTACTCCAACTAGGAGACTAATTAAAGATAATTACAACCAAAAGATAATTATCCTAAATAGATAAAGATAAGATAATTACAACCAAAAGATAAACATCCTAAATAAATAAAGATAAATAACAACTAAATCAACTAATCATTCCTATGACGGGCCCTTCTAGTATAGGTCTTCCAAGGTCGTGGGCCTTGTGGGTCGTGATCCACATCAATTCCCCCCGGCTGAGAAAAACTCTCCTCCGGAGAGTTAGAACGTTGATAAACCTCCAAAAGATCAGGATCAAGACGCCGACACTCATCTTCTGTAATCCATGTATCCTCAATATCAAGACGATCCCTTCAGCGGACAAGATACCGTCGGTAAGGACCACCATGTGACAAAATAGTCTGATCATCAATAATATCGCCAATCTGATCGGTATGTGGAAGTCGTAGGCGTGGGATAACAGGCACCGGAACTGTGGTAGTAGAAGAGGTAGAGCCACCTGTAGATAAACCTGGCACAGTAGGAGGCTCAAAAGTGCCTCGATAAGGAAACAAATCCTCAACATTGAAAACAGGATTAATATTCATATCAGGGGGTAAGTCAAGTAAATAAGCATTAGATCCCAATTGACGAATGATACGAAATGGTCCGGTGGCTCGGGCATGTAGCTTTTTGAAGGAATGTTTAGGATAACGAGCAGGGTGGATACGCACCATAACATAGTCTCCTTCATTAAAATCCAGTTTCCTACGATGAACATCAGCAGATAGTTTGTACTTTTCATTATTTAAAGTAATTTTGTGACGAATGTCAGCATGGAGATCACGAATGTGTTGGGCAAAGATATCAGCAGAGGTAGAAGGCCGATAATCAGGGGGAAGGGAAACAAGGTCAATGGGTTGGCGAGGGGAAAGACCATAGACAATTTGAAAAGGACTCTTACCAGTTGATCGATTAACAGATCCATTATACGCAAACTCCGCAGTAGGGAGAATTAAGTCCCAATTCCCATGACGGTCTCCTACAAGGCACCTAAGCAAATTTCCTAGACTCCTATTAACAACCTCAATTTGCCCATCAGT
Organism: Hamamelis virginiana; assembly: GCA_017140935.1. Taxonomy (NCBI): domain Eukaryota; kingdom Viridiplantae; phylum Streptophyta; class Magnoliopsida; order Saxifragales; family Hamamelidaceae; genus Hamamelis; species Hamamelis virginiana. Next base: position 1,316,817 of record JAESVK010000170.1, on the reverse strand, counting down.
CTGAGGATGAAATGCAGCAGAAAACTTAAGTTGCGTACCGAAAAGCTTCCAAAGTGTTTTCCAAAAGTAACTAACAAACTTGACATCCCTATCAGACACAATGGAAGTCGGTAAACCATGGAGACGCACAATTTCCTTAAAAAATATCTTGGCCACATAAGAAGCATCAGCTGTTTTGCTACAGGGAATAAAGTGGGTCATCTTAGAAAACCTATCCACGACAACTAAAATGGAATCATGTCCTCGAGCGGTTTTGGGCAACCCTAAGACAAAATCCATACTAACATCTTTCCAAGGCTCATGTGGAACAGGTAACGGAGTGTATAACCCGGTATTTTGTTTGGTAGCCTTAGCTAACTGACAAATACGGCACTGAGAGACAACTCGGGTGACGTCTTTCCTAAGAGAGGGCCAATAAAACCTATCCTCTAGCAAATCAAAAGTTTTGTGCCTACCAAGATGACCAGCAAGACCTCCAGCATGTAATTCCCAAATAAGAAAATCTCTAACTGAAGTGCGGGGAATACACAACCTAGGTCCTTGAAATAGGTAACCGTCTTTGATAAAAAAATCAATATGGTCATGACGGAACCCATCCTGAATCTCTTTATAAAGAATGCCAAAATCAGGACAAGTAAAATACTCATCCTTAAGTCTATCGAAGCCTATCACCTCAACACTAACAGCCTGAAGAACTGTGATGACTCGACTAAGGGCATTTGTTGGCCCATTGACTCGACTAAGGGCATCAGCTGGGCCATTTTCAATTCCTGGACGGTGGTGAATAACATAAGGGTACTCCTGAAGGAACTGCACCCACCGTGCATGTTTCTCACTCAACTTCTTTTGGGATTGGAGGTACCTCAAAGCCTGATGATCAGAATAGAGGACAAATTCCTAAGGCAACAAGTAATACCTCCAATGCTTGAGTGCTTGTACGACAGCGTAAAACTCTTTTTCATAAACAATATATCGTTTTCGAGACTCATTGAGTTTCTCACTGAAGTACGCTATAGGATGGCCTTCTTGACTAAGGACTCCACCAATTCCAACCCCTGATGCATCACATGAAACCTCAAAAACTTTAGAAAAATCAGGGTGTTGTAAAACTGGGGTTTCAGTCATTTTCTGCTTAATGACTGCAAAAGCTTTAGAAGCAGCATTAGACCATTTGAACTCCCCTTTCTTCAAACACTCTGTAATGGGAGCCATAATGGTACTAAACCCCTTAATGAAACGCCTATAAAAAGTGGCTAACCCATGGAAACTACGAGTCTCAGAAATAGAGGTAGGTGTAGGCCACTCCTTAATAGCTCTAACTTTCTCGGGGTCAGCCGCAATACCTGACGTAGAGACAATGAATCCTAAGAAGGTCACCTCGGTCTGCAGGAAAGAACACTTCTTAAGATGAACATAAAGTTTCTCTCTTTGAAGTGTATCAAAAACTAAGCGAAGATGACCGAGATGGTCTTCCTTAGACCGGCTATAAATCAGAATATCATCAAAATAGACCACTAAAAACTTCCCTATGAAAGGGCGAAGCACCTGTGTCATAACTCTCATAAACGTACTAGGTGCATTGGATAATCCAAATGGCAAAACAAGCCACTCGTATAATCCATCCTGAGTTTTAAAGGCGGTCTTCCACTCATCGCCTGGTCTAATCCTAATCTGATGGTAACCACTGCGTAGGTCGATTTTGGAGAACCACTGAGATCCAGCCATCAAGTCCAACATATCATCAAGACGAGGTATAGGAAACCTGTACTTGACGGTGATCTTGTTGATGGCATGACTATCAACGCACATTCTCCAAGAGCCATCCTTTTTAGGGGTCAAAAGGGCTGGAACAGCACATGGGCTCATACTTTCTCGAAGGAATCCGTTCTCTAACAGACCCTCGACCTGCCTATTCAACTCTTCACGCTCCCTAGGATTCATCTTATAATGAGGCAGGTTAGGTAACTGAGATCCAGGAACAAAATCTATGGCATGCTGTATATCCCTCATGGGTGGCAACTCACTAAGTAACTCATCCGGTATGATATCTCTAAATTGCTCTAATAAGGGAGTGACCTCAGGAGGAGGTTCAATAACCTTTGCTAAAGGAACCGGGAGTAATGGCTGAGCTACAAGTGCTAAAACTATGCCAGACTCTTGTCCTTCCCGCACAAACTCCTTTCGGGTAAGGACATGGATATGGTTTTTGATAGGAGGTGGGTAGGGATTCTTAGCCTTGGGAACTTTACTTGGGGAAGAAGGTTTGGCAGGAAGCAATCGAATAGATTTCCCGTTATGCCTAAAAATGTACGAGTTATCCCTCCCGTGGTTGGTCACATCTAAGTCAAAAAGCCAAGGTCGACCAAGCAGAATATGAGCGACATCCATAGGAAGGACATCGCACCAAATCCTATCAGAATAATCTCCCATCTGAAGAGGAACTAGACACCTCTCTGAGACTGGTAAAGAGGTCTTATCTACCCAAGCTACCCGATATGGCTGAGGGTGGGGTTCAGTCTTTAGCTTCATCCTAGCTACACCGGCTGTGGAGACCACATTCATAGTACTGCCACCATCAATCACAACCTTACAAACTTTATCTCCACTAGTGACAAAGGTGTGAAAGATGCTCGTGCGTTTCCAATCATTCTCCCCTAAAGGAGTAGACAAGATGCACCGCATAACAGCAAGATGGGACTGCTCCTGCTCATCATCGAGCTCAGATCCTTCTCAACATCAGAAGTCTCCTCAGGAGGGGCATAATCTGCAAAAGCAGAAGGATCATCGGATTCCTGATCAAGAATGAGGGTGCGGTGGGGACAACGGGCAGCAATGTGACCCCTATTATGACAGTGGAAACACTCAATAGCAGAGCCATTTGGGCGACTGCTAGCACCGACGACTTCCTTTCCCCTAGAAGTGCTAGGCCCTAGATTAGATTGGGTACCCCCCTTGAAGGAACAGACTGAAGTGGTGGTTGAGACTGACGAGACTCCCCACCTTGGGAAGCTAAACGCCTTGGGTTAGGAACCCGAAGGAATTTCTCTATGTCCCGGGCCTTATTATAGGCCTCCTCTAAGCTATCAGGAGAGTATAAGGTGACTTCTCTCTTGACATCTAATCTTAACCCATTGACATATTTAGAGAGAGTCACCAAAGGATCCTCCTCTATCTCACACCGTCCCATAAGACCCTCAAAACGCGAGGTGTAATCCTCAACACTGGCGGTGCCCTGTCTTAGATTATGCCACTGTTTTAATAAAGTCTTTCTATGGGAAGCAGGGAGATACTTCTCCTTTAACCTTCGTCTCATCTCAGCCCAAGTGACTAGTGGACCCTCTCCTAAGCGATTTAATTTACGCAACACACCCTGCCAATAGCATTTGGCGTTGCCTGACAATTTCATCCTAGCAAAATGAACACGCTGAGAGTCCGTCATTCCATACCAGTCACAGTATTCCTCTATATCAGTCAACCAATTGAGAAAGACGATAGGATCAGTCCTACCATCAAAACTGGGAGCGTCAAGCTTCACCCTCGTGGTGATATCTCTAGGCTCGTCATGAAAATTCCTAGGCTGTCTATTTTGGGCATCCTGATATTTACCACGTTGTCCTCTCGGCCTATAATCATACTCTAAATCATCCTCAAATGGATCAGCAGGAGGACCAAAGTCCTCTACGTGTTGCCTAGGGACTGGGACTTGTCTAAAGTGGTTAGGGAGGGGAAGGATTCCTGCATGAGGATCTGTGGGCCGCGCATTGGGTTGCGGAACGATTGGGGGATCATTGACAACATCCCCGGGGTCATCAACTCTGTCCTGACCTCTAGATTGGGCTAATTCCTCCCTAAGTGCAGTGATGGACTCACGGAGTGTGGCAAACTCAATCTTAGTATCACGATCAAATCTGGTAAAAGACTCTTTCAAAGCGGCTATGTCCTGTTGGACAGTTATCATGTCTTGGTCTATAGCGTTGCAGCGGTCAGTCAAAGTCATGGTGTAAGGTAATGGTGAAAATGAGGTGGATGGGTAAATGGGCGGTAGATACTGACACATCTTAATTACTTAAATTAGAAAGCCAAATTACCACTTATGAACACTGAAGAAAACTGAAATAAAATAAAGAAAAAGATGCAAGCTGCGTGCCTAAGTATGAAAAAGGTGAAGTAGGGAATGTGTTCTACAAAGACAGTTTATATGGACTAATGCAAAGGGTAGGATAAGTGTCCCTTACTCGCTCGGTCCAATCGATATACCTAACCACATGTGACATCAGGAATGCCGCGTGGGTCCAACAGTACGTGATTGGTCCGTTTGATATACCCTAAGGTACTTGGCAAGAAGGTTGAAGGCTTTCGCATACATGGAACCCGAGAGTCAAAGAAACCGGGCCCAGGGCTAGGCTCATCGTTGGCTATAGCATACAACGTCCTAAACAAGCGAAGTCAATGCGCACACAATGCAGGAATTGAAGTCACACAGTCATACAAATGCAAGTGACTGTTGGGAAAAAAAAAAAAAAGGATGGAAAAGGATCTAGCACAAATTTAATTAACTATCAACTGATTGAAATAAAATCCTCAATTTTCAACGAAAAAGGAATTGTATACCTTTTACCGAGGCGCAATGAGGTGTAAAACTCCACTGTGGAGGTCGAATTGACCCAAATAGACCTCAAAATCTGAACCGGGACGTCGAAAAATGCTAGGGAGGCTGCAGGGGTCAAACTGTAATTTTCCAGAATGGTTGAGCGCCAAATGGTAATTTACCAGAAGGATGAGGCGCTAAACTGTAATTTTCCAGAAGTGGGGACTGAACTGTAATTTACCAGAATTTGAGGGGCAGATCCGTAATTTTTCTGAAAGTATGACGCATCCGACACGTGGCGGTCAACGGTCAAAGTTTGACCGGGTCGGGTCAACGGGTCACGGGTCGGGTCAACGAACCGAGTTTCCGGGTCAAAATTCGGGTCGGGTGAGCCGAGCCGAGTGAAGCCGAGCCGAGATGCAGAAGCCGAGCCGTATGAGCTGAGCCGGGACGCAGAAGCCGAGCCGTACAGGCCGAGCCGAGCAAATCAGAGACGAGGCTGTTGAGCGCGTGGATCTCACGCGCGTGCGTGGATCTGACGCGCCGACAACTCAGCCGCGCGTGACGGCGCGTGGATGACTTTTCCGGCGAACTTTTTCTGCCGGTGATGATTTCGGCGGCGGAGGAGGGCTTTTGGGGTGGTTTGGTGGTGGTGGCAGCTGTGGAGGTTGGTCTTTTGCTGTTGCGTGGGGCGCGGTTCTGTTTCTATATATATATATATATACAGCAGGTATATTTGCAGCGCGAGGGTGGAGGCAGTGGTTGCAGCGCGAGGGTGGAGGCAGCGGGAGGGTCCCTTTCACTCTTTTCTATATATATATATATATATATAATAGATAAAGTTTTTCAAGCACGCGAGTATGGAGGCCGCGAGTAGGGATGGGGGCAGCGAAAAAGATTTGTGGATCGAAGTGATGCTCTGATACCAATTGATGGGACTTGAGTACCAATGAAAAGAAAAGAGAAAGAAAGAGAAGGAAAGAGAAAGAAAGAGAGAGAAAGAGAGAGATAAATTAGAGAAATCAGAAATTAGGGAGAAATATTATTATTCTTCAAGTCTGATGAAATAAAGGGTTTATCCCCCTTTATATAGAAAACAAACCTACTCCAACTAGGAGACTAATTAAAGATAATTACAACCAAAAGATAATTATCCTAAATAGATAAAGATAAGATAATTACAACCAAAAGATAAACATCCTAAATAAATAAAGATAAATAACAACTAAATCAACTAATCATTCCTATGACGGGCCCTTCTAGTATAGGTCTTCCAAGGTCGTGGGCCTTGTGGGTCGTGATCCACATCAGTAGGTCATATCTTTTTGGCATAATATTGGTAGATATATCGGTACATATCGAGATATATCGGAAATTTATCGCATATCAGTAAGTTTTCTGAAGAAAAAAGCAAGATGTCGCCGAAATCTGCCGATATATCAGCGATACGCCTGGTTATTGATTTAGGTACGCTCCTTTACTCTCCTCCTCTTGTTATTCTTCTTCTTCTTCTTTGCTGAGTGACTACGATGAGAAAAGATAACAGAGAGGTGGGGTGCAATCGGTGTTGAGGAATCTTCCTTCCCGGTGCCGGCAGTACTGGCCTGAGGTATGCTCGGCGAGGCAGCTCCTCTCGGCCTCTCCTCTCTCAGCTCTCAATAACTGCTGTTAACTACCGATGGTTGCTACTGGCTGCCGCTGCGTGCCAAAAGTTTTTCTTTTTCTTTTTTTCTTTCTTTCTTCTCTCTCCTTCTCTCTCCTCTCTTGGGGTTGATCAGGAGGCTCATATCTAATTTAAAGTTCAAACAAATATAAGAAGCTTCTAGGTTCTATGGATAGACATGAATTAATAAAGGTCACCCACCAGCCCAAACCTCCTCAAGAAGACCTCCCTCAATACCAGCATAGGCTCATCACACCACAACCATGGATGACCCTTCAAAAAAGCTCCAAAGTATGAAATTCTTCAATTTTGTCCTTCTCAAAGAGACCCGATAGCGTAGACAATAAGTTGACAATCTTGTAAAGTACAAAGAAGCTTTGGAGTCGGAGTTGACTCAATTTGTTATGGAGAGGAAGGTATTGGATGCTGAGTTGGCTCAGTTGAGTGATGAAGAAGTTGGGTTAAAGTTATAGAAGAGTTTGGTGGGTGTTTTTTGTATATACCCAGATGGATGAAATGAGTGCTGAAGTAGATGGGTTGAAGAGATAGAAAGTGGAAGGAAGAAGAGATTGAAGGGTCTAAAGAGAGAGATTGATTTGGTGAAAAGTGAGAGAGATGTTAAGATTGGGGCATTGAAGAAGAAGGTGAATGAGTTACTGGATGATTTTGAATATGACAGAGGTTTTTAGTCATGCTAGAAGCAAAAGGGATGGGACGAAGTATAAACTTGGTGTTCAAACTAAGGAGGCAAATGGGCTGAGAGAGAAAGTGGTTGAGATGGAGGAGAGGGAGAGGAAGAAAAAGACAAGGTTCGGAAATGAAGAAGTAATATGAAGGAATGATTGAAAAACAAAAAGGAGAGAGAACAAATTCAAGTTGTTGATGAGGGAAAAAGATGTGGTAGACAGAAGCTGGACGAGCAGGTGAGGACAGCTGAGAGTTTTAAGAGGCAGATTGGTGAAATTGTGTGGGAGAAGAAAGAGAATGAAAAGAAGAGAAATGGGCAAGTTCTGAAGACAAATGAATTGGAGAAAGAAGTGAGTTAACTCAATGAGCTCGTATCGAATTGGCAAGAATGAGGAAAAATGGTAACTTGTGGAAGTTTGTGATTTGAAAAAGAGTAACGCTGAATCTGTAGAGCATATGCTAATGGTGTTTGTGTGAAGCGAAGTCCCACATCGCTTAAGTATGAAAGTAATGTGCTGTATATAAGCGTGAGGGCACCCTCACCTCTTGAGCTAGCTTTTGGGGTTGAGTTCTACCCAAAACCGTGTAACAGTTTGATGTATTGCGAAAAGAAAAGAAGGGTAAGGAAATGAACTCTGAGATCTTATTGGAGAAAAAAAACTTTGATGATGAAAAGTTTGGAAAAGGTTTTTAAGGAATTTAAGGATTAAAAGCAAAAGATGGAGGGAATAAGTGGGGTAAAAAGTGATATTGAGGAGGTGGAAGCTAAGAGAAGTCGCCCAAAACAATAATAATATAGTGAAAATATAATAGAAAAGAAAAGTATAAAATGTAGAATCATAAAATAAAATTATACAAATGATGCTAAGTAGCCGTTATGTAACGGTTAGTGACTTAATTTTCCCATAAAAGTTTTGTAACTCCCAATTAAATTTGGTCAAAATAATAAATTTAAAATATTAAAAATCATAAATAAAAGTTTTGAAAATTTAATTTTTAATATTAATATTTCTAAGCTGCAAAAAGGAGGTGGGGTGAGCTTAGGGATGTTGTGTCTACATTGCAATAGTGATGTAAAGATCAAGTAGAAGAAACAAAGAGGCCAGAGTTTGAAGTTAGACAATATAGAGATGTAATCTATCGAGTTACAATTGATAGGGATGATGTGCAAAGGGGTTTTGATGAGGAGAAAAAGAATGGTTTAAACTTGAAGGTGAAAGTTTGAGAAATGGAGAAGAGTGTGGTTAGGAAACTATAGAAGTGATAGAGCATATGAGAAGCGAGAGTGAAAACCTAATTGAGGAAACCAGTGCTCTAGAAAACTGGTTTGAATTGTTGATGGGAGAAAAAGATTCAGCGCAGAAGAGCCTTGTGAAGGCCCAACAAGATATTGATTATATGCTATCGAAATGGAGCAAGTGCATACTAATTCGGAACGAGCCTTGTCGATGTTGAAGAACACTACAGCTCGGTTTGTAAGTTGAAAGATGAAAGCAATGGAAAGGAATATGTGTTTACCAATGAACAAAAGGTTGAAGAAGTGCATCAACGTTATGTGGCAGAGTTGGAAGCAATTAGGAATACTTTCAGAAACATAGAAACGAAGGCAGAAAACATGAAGCAGCAGCTCAAGTTCCAGCAGAACTCTGTAGTTGAGGCATGCAAGAAGAAGAGCTTCTGCGCTCTGTTTTCTTCTGCAACTAAATTTTTGCTGCAGCTTCTGTTGCATATGTGGCAAGGGCAAGGAATTAAATATCAGTATCGAGAGATATATCGATGGTCCCAAAACACAGATATATCAATAGATATATCGATCATATTGAAAATATCGATATCAATTTAAAGATATGATAGATATTATTAATTAAACATGAAAAATTTTAGCATAACTTTGCAAAATAATGAATTTAACTATAATACACAATTTAGAATCAAAATATTCAAATTAAATACATATAAGACAAATTTATGTTGTATTTGGTATAATAAAGTGTGCCATGCTAGGCAAAATAAATCACAAATTTCTACAAATTTTACACTAAAATGTTACATAACATTAAAAGTTAAAAATATATGTCATTTACAAAATAAAAAATAAATAAATCAATAATCTTGTATACAAAAGAATCTCCACCTTAGAACGATACTTACCGAAATATCGGTAAATATCGGTAAAGATATGCGAGTCTAATATTATATCGATACCCATAGATATACATATATATCGGATATATATCGAGCATATCAGAGATATTTTATTCTATGCCGCAAGGGAACGCTAGCTCGTTGTGTTTTTAGCAACTTTCCTTTGCTTATTTCCTTTTGAACTATATCTAAGAAAGAAGTCGAAGTCACAACCTTACAAGATGTTTTTGGCTACTTTGTCAATTAAAAAATATACAACAAAAATTGTCATATAGTCCTCATCGATTTTTGTCTTAGTATATGTATGTGTATATGCATGTACATATAAAAAAAAAAATACCTTCATGACAGCTTTAGAAATCCTCAAATAAAAGAATCATGCAAAAATTCTACAATTATTATTCACCACTGGTTACCTATTAGCAGAAATTATCCTATAAACATATGCTTATGTAAGCATGAAACTAATAGATAATTGTGGGGTACATATTTTGAAAAATTGACTGTTGGATTAGATATTATATTTATGCACGTCATGTATGCCAACAATCACGGGAATCCAACGGTTGGTTTCTCAAAAATGTCACTGAGAAAAACTGTGGTTGTCACAGTTTTTCATAGTCTCTATTTTGGGATTTTGACATCGGATCAGGGTGATTTTTGGCATGCATGACGTCCATAAGAAGAATAGCTAATCCAACATTCAGTTTTTCAAAATCTGTATCCCACAATTATCTATTAGCTTCATGCTTACATAACTAATGTAAACATATGCTTACAGGATCAGGATTGTACTTACAAGCACTATGAAATTGTAGCCAACATTTATACAGATAAGAAGACATGCATGCAAAAAAACAGTTTACAATTAAGTCCATGTGACAGCTGGAACAGACAATTCTTATATTTCAATTCTCAGTTCAAAAATACCACGTGGATGTATATAAGGATTACTGGTAGTACATACTTGGTAATTGGACCGGACCAGTCAGGAACTTCAGCTTGAAAACCTTTACCAACTCGAACACCAGTTGTATATGGATCAGTGTCATTCAACATGAAAGCTATAGGACCTAATTCACCTTTAGATGTTGTACTGCTACATCTGCTGCCTGTTTCACAACTGATATCCAGTAATTTTCTGATGGTTGTCTCCTTTAGTATTTTACGTGTCTTTTTCAGACAAGAGTTACAAAGCCACTCATCAATAGGTATTATTTTTACACGTGGGTTACAGCAAGAAACATGAAATGCCTCTTCACAATGATCACAAACTAGCATATTTAGTGTAGTTTCTGAATGACCACAAACTTTGCATGACCGAGAACAGCTGCTATCACTACTAATTCCTGCACTTTCAGTGGAAGAACGAGTCCTTACAGGCCAAACTCTTTCAAGCAGCCCCTGACTTCTAAGAATAGAGATGCATAGATCCTTTTCTGAGAGATCTTCCCCAACAACCTCCATAACCAATACATCAGAAGAAGAGCACTCACCCGTATCATCCACTTCAGTCTTCATGGAAGCTGAACCAAGTTCCATATTTGACTTAGATGACGAGCAACTATCATTGACGCTGGATAACTCTACAATTTTGTGAATGCTATTTTTGGGGGCTTCCTCACAACCATGCTCTTCCCCAACTGGACATCCGTTATTAGACTTTGAATTTAAAGCAAGAGGCTCTCTATCACACATAACAGGAGCTACAACATCAGTTGCATGCTCAATTTGAGAACCCACATGTTCCTCCTTGGCTGCAATTGAAGCGGCTTCAGAACTGATGGCAGAATGGCAGCCACCACTTGCCTTTGTGTTTGCTGATCCCTGGGCTGTAAACATGGCTATAGAGTTCTTTCGAAGCTTCCTTCGCCGGTACACAAAATTAGGTGCAGAGCTTTCAGACATATTGCTGACAGTAGATAACTGGGAACAACTAATAGGAAGATTTAAGGAAGATAAATCATTAGCATTCTTTTTTTCCACTGTAATTGAAACGGCTTTTCTGCAGCCATCCTGAGAATCTTCGTTACATTTTGGGCACATCTGCCAAGTTTCAGCACCAGGCATCCAGTCACATAAAAAGTCTTCTTTGCCATGGTCAGATACAAAAGATAGAGCAACTTCAACAGAACTAGGAAGGGAACTCTTTATCAACATTTTCACCTGAATCACCTTTATTAGGCTAGAGTATGTTATTTTCCACCGAGCAATAGAAGCAGCTGGTTAGCTTGCTTCTATGTTTAAGAAATGACGTTCAAAGTGCACAAACAACCAGCCTCAGAAATCTCCCATCCATTGACTACATGAAGCATCCTGATCATTTATAAAACCACAATATCAATTTATTAAAAAAAAAATTGCACACCTCATATCTTTCTTTCTCTATAATTAATTACTAATTTCTACCCAAAAAAAAAAAATGGTAGCAATAGCAAACCAAGCATAATGGGATCCTTATCTTTTCTCACTAAATGATCCCTATGCATGCCAAAATCACATACAAACCTGCATCAGTAAGCACCCCCTTAAATTTACTACCATCTCGCCCACTGATTAGGAATCATTAACCTTCAAATGTGCTGACCTCAAGCTAATGTCAACAAAGCTCAATAGCAATTGATCCTCCTAAAAAGGGGACCAAGATGAAATTAGCATGATAAGGTGCGAACATATTGATTTTGATAACTGCATAAATTAGAACTAATTTTCTCAATCTATGAAATTTTAACATAGTTATGTAATTATTATTTTAAGATGGCTTTGGCCCCATGCCAATAAATTTGTAAAAGTCAGCACACAGAAAACCTGTGAAACCTAGAGATTTGGCACCTATGCCACATACAAAGAGAACACTAATGATGCACAACTAATGATGCACAAAATGATAGGTAGAGAACTACAAAAGAAAAATTGAACATAGAATCATAGATAGAAGAAACAAAGTTGTATTAATTAGTGTCAACTTTTTTTCCCATCAAGTCCAAAGTACTTTCAAAGAGCTTGGAAATATTTAAGAGTGGGGCTACAGACAATCCCCATTTTACTGGTGACACCACGAATTGTGAAAGCAACTCTTTAAAAAGTGAACTTTGCTAGCAGCGCCTCTTTAATGAAAATTTTAATAATGATTTTATCCTTTTCTTAAGGAAACTCAAAAGTTATAGAGGATACTATAGGTAACCCAAAAATGAGATTTAGCAATTCCAAGCAAAATATCATTCAGCAACCAATTATCGAATAAACCAAAATGACATTTGGTGCTGGATTGTATTCGGTGTTTTCAGGCCAATTAAAAAAAAAAAAAAAAAAATTCAATCTAATGCAATAATCACCAAATTTCTCGAACAAATTGTACAAATCAATCCATAACATCATCACAACAAATTCACATAATCAAAACAAAACAAAAAAATCAATATGTGAAATTTACACAATTTCAAACCCATGTTCACATGCCAAAATGGGTTTAATACCCATATTCAAAATGAGCAACCAAATCAAAAAATGAGTGAACCCCAGAGAATCTAAATAACATTTAGAGCAAGAATGTATAAAAAAATTAAGTCAAAACAAGCTAAAATGATGCAAAAGTTGAATTAAAAGGCATACCCATGTATGTATATGTCTCACTGTAAAAAAGGAAATGAAAATCCTTTTTAATCCCTGTATGTCACTTGAATCTCACTAAAAATCAAGCTAGGAGAGTTGATTTTGGGCTAGGAGTAAAAGATAGAGGGGAGAGAGAGAGCACTCAAGGAACCAAAAATGGAGGTTAGGATTGTCTCTTCATGGGTTGAACAAGGAGCTGCTCCTGAGTCGCCTATAGTGGATCCTAAACAACCGAAAAATTCTTCATTCATGTGGTTGCCTTCATAGATGGGTAAACTGGGAAAAAATTATAAACGTGGTGCCTTCAGTAAAATGGGGGTTGTATATAGCCCCACCCAATGTTTAAATACAACATTCAAATCAAACTCAAAAGCTTCCACAAATCTGAGAGGCTGCACAATAGATTTTACTAATTCTATATTTCTTTGCTTGTAACATTTTCGCTAAAAACTTCCCAAGATCTAAAACAAACTCCTCCCTTTTTCAACATTTCCCCAAATTATCTATGACCAAAGTACATGGAATAGCAACCAAAATTTTTCATACTTGTTCTACAATTATGCTTGAATTTCAATTTGATGGAAAATTGCAAGCTTGGATTTAAAAGTAACCAATTCATAAGGATGAAAACTATGAGTTGATACGTAAACAAAAGTAGATTAATATGGAAGTTTTCAAGAATTTTATAAAGAATATAAAGGTTCTTCAGCTTGCAGACAAATCTAGTTTTAACTTTTGAGTCCATAAAACTGATGTTAGGTTGGTCGATTGAAGCAAAGGCAGTAAAAAATAAAAATAGAATTCAAAATAGATGTAGGAGACAAAAAATAATAGGATATCTTCGAGTCTAATGAAGATAACTGTTAGGAATCTCACAGAAGATGTCAATGGGGTTTCACCATTAACAAAGCCTCAAATCACACGAAGGAAAAGACTGCAAAAAACAAACAACTTCAACTTCAATTAATTTACAAAATGAATAAGTACAGTGATATTTAGAACTAGGCTGAAAGTGGTATTTCACCATAAATGAAGCTTGGAATCTCAACAAGGAAAAGATTGGATAGCAAATCAACTTCAATATTCAACTCAAAATGGGTTGCAGGCTTGCAGCTTGGATTGGTTCAAACTGAGAACTGCACCAAACCATTGGTTCGGATCGGATCGGTTCTTAATAAAGATAGGTTGGTCCTGGTTTGGTTTTTTGCCGAACCAAACAAACTCAATTCAGATCTAGTTCAGGTATTTTCTGGAACCGAGAACTAAATAAGTGGAACCAATTCTTGAAATATATTAAAACTATTAGTACATTTGCCATATGCCATACTTTCATTTGCAGGAATGTTTTAATAACATGCACCTCACTACACTAAAAACTACACAACTAAGTAAAATAAAAATCAAAAGAATAAAATTGAAATACCCTCTCTTGCATTCAGACTAGGGCAATCTCATATTCTCTTCCACTTCCTCATCCTCTCCTGCTGCATCGCCAACCGACACCATCCAATTCCCTTCTCTGGCCACTCATCTGAATTTTCCCACCATTCACAACTCACAACTCACAACTCACAACACCACCTTCATAAGTAACTATTCTCCTCTCAATCATCCATATATTCTCATCTTCTCGTCTCAATCATCTCCTCTTCTTTTTGGGTGATATTACAATACTTCCTTATTCAAAATTTTTTTGTCCTCACTCATTTACTAGAGTACACTATTTTAGTGTTTTATTGAACATGATCTTAACTTCACAAATTTTGAATAAAGACCTCATAACTCCTTTTGCAGTAAATTCCATCCAAATGTCAAAAGCGCTTTGTTAGTGAACTTTCTTAAATATTCGCACATCAACTCCAAGTTGTCCGTGTTGTAACAAATGTTGAAAACAAGAACCCCTATGGTCTACTCAATTGCCCTTCCTTACCTCTGGCTCTGCTCGAGAGCACTCGCCTTTCAACTTTTTAAAGGAACATAGAACCCACTTCCCTTGACAAACTATTTGTTGGAACAAACACAACCAAATTTTGGGCCTCAAATTAGAAAAGAATAAAACTAAGTGGCCTCGACAAGGTTACCAAATATAGACTGACTTATTTGGTACAAGACTATGCCCAACAGATCCGATTTTGAGACTTACCAAACACAACCCGCCCCCCTTCCTCTTCTAAATATGCCAGTGTCATGTTTAATAATAATAATAATCAAGATTGAACCAAAACTTCCAAAGGACCAAGAATCCAGGAGATCTGAGATAAGAGACAATTTCACTGAAAAATTTCATCATTTTTTGCTTGCTTAATTGAAAACTCCATTTCTAACCTAAATCTGCTTTCTCCAAAGATGGAAAATACATTTGTTGGTGAGATCAAAGAAGCATCTTTGGAGCCATCCTAAAACTATGATCAAGATAAAATTTTCATTTAAAAGTGACTTTATGATTTTGATTTTCTTGAGCTTATAATACTTAAATCTAATGATTAAAATAAATTTCAATTTGTTTCATTAGAGTAAAAGACATTCAACCAATATTTGATTAAAACTGTAAATTTCATTTATGCCATAAAACTACTGAAAGGAATTTTTTTAAGAAAAAAGGAAGAAACATAGAGGAGCAACATAAAACCAATATAAAATTCATTAACCACACCAAATCATGTTTATAGGTAGCATAAGATTCACTAAAATATAAGTATGTAGAATTCCCAGATTAAAACATGTGTATCCTGAGTCTTTAGAAGGTTGTGCATCAAAAAAAAAATTTATAGCCCGGGGTATTCGCAGCATTTTATGTAACATCCGTTACACCTGATACCCACTACACTACTACAGCTATTCGGAGCAACTCCAATGGTGGGTTCAAAAGTGGATTCAGATTCATTTTTTGAACCCAGATGCAAAAAATCTTGCTCCAATGGTTGGTTCAAAAGTGGATTCAAAATAGATTCGATCTAAAAGTTTATTCAAATTTGAATCCAAGTTTAGCTGGATTCATTTTTCTCCAAGACAAATAAAAGTGCCTAGAAACTTGTGCATGGTTTGGAAAAAGAGCAACTCCAATGGTTGGATCCATTTTTTTGGATTCAAATCCATTTTTTGAATCTGCTAAAGTGAAATGAATAGCTATTTAGATCCAAGTGCCGCAATGGTGGTGGATCTGTTTTTTGGCTCCTCTCTATCTCTCTCTTCCCCTAAACCATGCACAAATTTTTAAGAACTTTTATGTATCTTGGAGAAAAATGAATCCATCTAAACTTGGATTCAAATTTGACTCAACTTTTAGATCCAAGTTATTTTGAATCTACTTTTGAACCTGTTGTTGGAGCAAGGAATTTTGAATCTGGATACAAAAAATGAATCTGAATCCACATATAAACCCACCATTGGAGTTGCTAAGGCAAGCCTCAAGAAAGCTTTTTAAAATTATCATATGTGCAGATGCAAAACGTTTCCAGTAAAAAAAAAAAATGAGACCAATCTGACCAATATATCTATCTCAACAAAAATCAGTCTTTCTCCCACATCAACTACTATGAACAATTACAGCATGTCTCGAGTCTCAACCATGCAATTATAGGGGTACTAACTGTAAAACTCTCTCTCTCTCTCTCTCTCTCCATGTGTGTGTGTGTCTGTCTTACTGTCTTCCTTCTCAAGGCTTGGAAAAATGTTTTCTAATCCTGATCTACAAGTTTACGGGCTAAAAATAAGATCGAATGAAAATCTTTAATTTTATCTCCAATACCTACAATGTTTGAAATTTTCATTAAAGGTTCTATGTTCTTTTTTTTTTTTCCTGGTGCTCCTATTTTGAATCCTAAAACCATATTTAATTGTCTCCTGTGAAAAGAAACGGTCAATCATTCTGTAAATTTTGCATAATATTATTTAAGGTTCGGATACATATTGTTCTGTCATACATGTTTTATGGACATCAAACCCTAGAACATGCAAAACACAATACCGAAAATAATTTACGTTAATGCTCATATGAGAATGATTAATCAGACAAAATATAATGCAATAAAACATGAGTACATATAAATGATTGAGCAATATTATATAAGAATAAGGACAAGATTGATGAACCTGATGGAAAGTATGAGAGGCGAAAAGCTTATACCTGATCGAAGTGAGATGCAGGTACAAAAAGCAATGCTCTAATGAAAGTTGAAACCTCCTCAGGGCCCAGAGCAACACCGCCCTCCCTCTCTGCCTCTCTTCTCTGTCTCTCTCTCTCTCTCTCTCTCTCCCCTTCCCAAATAGATATTGGATAGTTTTTTTATTTTTAACTAAAAAAGCCTTATAAAAACTGTGGGAATGCCTAACAATGAGACCTCCTCAAATTCAAGAAGGCCCAAAACAAACTACCCTCTCTCTCTCTCTCTCTCTCTCTCTCTCTCTCTCTCAAGAAGACCCAAAACCAAGTACCTTCTCTCTCTCTCTCTCCCTCTCTCTCTAACTTTTTATTTATTTTTTTATATCTTTTTTATTGGTATCCCTTGTTTTGTTTTTCATTTTGGGTGATTAAACACTTATTAAAGTATACAGGTTATTTGAATTGTTTAAATGTCATGATACAAGATCTATCACATGAAGGTTTTAATTTCTTTTCCTTTTTTTGACATAAGGTGAGATTTTAGTTCATTGCCCTAAGTGTTTCTTAATTCAATGTAAATTTTTAGATTTTTTCTTATACTTCCTTTAATTGGTAAGGAAAAGAAAAGAAAAAAAAGGGAAAATAATTTTCTTTTGATTTTTTATTTGTTTGGATACCGTAAGATTGATGTGTATCCTACCAGTAACTTTTTTGGGTACGAAAATAGTTTTCCCAAAACATGTCCTATATAAAAACAAGAAAGTATCGTAAAAAAGTCAAAATTTTTATTTTCCGGTAACTTTCTTATAAAGCAAATAATTATAAGAAAATAAATTTCTCCGCCTTTATTCTCTTTTACCTTTTCTTTCCTTTTATAGTACTTTCCCACACATATTTCATGATAACCAAACACAAGTAATTGGAAGTTTTTTGAAAAATACACTGTCGTTCCTAAAGCATCACTTATCATGATAGAAATCACCATTTCATTAAGCGG
Source organism: Hamamelis virginiana (assembly GCA_017140935.1). Classification (NCBI taxonomy): domain Eukaryota; kingdom Viridiplantae; phylum Streptophyta; class Magnoliopsida; order Saxifragales; family Hamamelidaceae; genus Hamamelis; species Hamamelis virginiana. Next base: position 1,299,023 of record JAESVK010000170.1, on the reverse strand, counting down.
CTATTAGAAAGACAAATGGAATTTTGTTAATGTTATCAATTCTAATGGGTAACTTTGTTTGTCTTACAAACCTATATGTATAGTGTAGGTTCAATATAAAGGTTTGGGCACATGCATTTAAGACATTTCCAAAAATTGGAAGGAGTTTAATTTTTTCTCTATGCAATTCTCTAAAATCCATCCCAATATTTTGTACTCATTAACAAACACTAATGAGAAATTTATTTATCTTCCCCTTTTATTTTAACTATAGTTCTCTCTCTCTCTCTCTGTTTTTTTAGGGAGAATCTAATTATCTTCTCACTCTAGAATCTAGATCAATGGGGAAGTTATGTAACAATTTATCAAGATTTGTTACATTAAATTGCATCCCATCAAGGATTTTTTGTCTTCAATTCAATGAATGCTATTAGATTAGGGCTTCTAGAGTGATTCCAATATATGTTTCAATAGGTTGTCATTATATATTGGCTAAATATTAATAATGATTTGTTGATTTATATTACTTCATTTAACTTTAAAATTAACTAATCGGCTCGAGTGAGTTTAATGGGATAATAAAAACCACAATAATTAGATTTGGTATGATTTCATTAATAACAAGTACTTCTATTTTGACAATTTAAGTATATTACATTATATGATATGTATGCATACTCATGAATTCATCGCATTTATATAGTTTTGTCAAACATGTCTATCGTATTTAATTGCTGTTAATCCATGTTCATGTGCTTTGTTTTAAAAACATTGGCTTTTAAAGTTGATATTTACCCTATAAATGATGGAAGATTGCTTTCCAATGTTCAAGTTGATATAACATGCATGATTTTCCTTATCATTGAGGCATTATGCCATTGAAATTAGAACTTTTTTTTTCAAACATGTGAGATAGGGGTACTTGATGGCTGGAACCCTAGTTCACTTTCAAATTTCAATAGTAGTTTCTTGGCTGAGGCTTTTGTTTGGGGAAAAAGGAAAGGCAAAAGGAGAAGGAAAAGAAAATACACAATTTTTTCAAAAACTTTACCATCTTTCAAAAAAAAAATTGGGAAAATCTTTAAAAAATGATAAAATTAAGAAAAAAGGAAAAAAAGACTTTCAGTCACATCTTTAAAGACTTCATTATCATTACATCTGTAGGAAGGTTCTGATTTGGATTTTGGCAGTTGGCTGGAGGGTTAGTGTTGTAATTGATCATTCCAAAAAAAAAAAAAACACATTAGTTGATGCTTTGCCCTTGTGGAGATCATGGGTATGCTTTGGGCTATATATTGTGCAATTGCAATGAACTTATTTTCCATAATATTGTATCCAATCCAAGTGTGGTTTTTTCATATGGCTAGAGAGGAAGCATGCTTTTCCATTTGAAGTTTTATGAAAACACATTGATATCCATTTGTTAAATCTTAGGAGAGAGAGAGAGAGAGAGAGAATTTTTTTTTTTTTTTTGCAAGGCAAACTTCTACCTGAAGGGAGGGGAAAAAAACAAAGAGGAACTTCCCATGGCTGACCTGCTTGTTGGTACATGTGGGACTTCCTTTCCTTTTATGAAACCTATCACGCTCCATTATGAGGACTGGACTTATTAAGCATTCGTAATTTCTCACTCAGCGACTCTTTTAGACTGGTCTAGAGGAGGGCTCAGCATCCCCTTGTACAGTTATACTCGGTGACTCTTTTCTTCCCTCCTTGGGTTGCTCTACTCTCCCCTTGAGGCGCCTCGGCCTCGATTATTCCAAATAATCTTACTAAGATATCCCTTTTAGTGAGCTTCTGTTTGGATCTTAGAAAAGTTGAAGGAAAGGATATGAAAAGTTTACAATGCTTTGAAAAAGAAATTCATTTCTAAATAATTTTCACCATTTTCTTTTTCTTTCCTTTCTCTTGCTCTTTCCCAGATCCAAACATAGCATAGAAGGCAAATAGAGTAATTTTCGTTGATTCAGAGACATAGCTGAATGCCTTGGCTACAAACCATATCAATTGACCCAAAATCTTATCAAAAGAGTTTTCATTCATTGCATATATGATACGTTGCTGGTATACATTTACAGCGGAATATATAGGGCTTACAAAATATTTGTTCATCACAATAATAAGAACAAAATACAAAGTAAATGAAACTGAATGAACTAAACCAACACTTGCCAATGTAATGAAATTAGTTGGCAGGAAGAAAGGAACAGACCTACATGTCTACATACTTAATGCGATACCTAGAGAGCCAGCGATCTGTGAGGCTTTGGAGCTGAAATACACAAAACATAAATGTAATGCATATGCTAACAAATTTAATACAACAATAATTGAAATCATAAGTAGACAACAAACCACGTAAAAGCATATTTAAGTGCAAATTATTTTGTTGGAATAGTGTATACATATATGTGTATGCATGTATTTGTGCCTTACTACAAACCAATTTTTGCTTCCTGACACTATTGTCTTAAATGTAGATTGATTTCAGTTCTGGCATACTGAACTCCTAATGGCAATAGGTGATGGTGGCAACTGTGGTGCAGTAGGGCGGATGGTGGCAGTGCTGGTGTAGGGGTGCAGATTTGACAGTGAATGATACATCACTAGTGATGGTATTTGTATTTGTGCAGTTATGTTTGTTGAACTGATGTCCATGGTAGTGCAGTGAAGTTTGTGGCAGCAGTGGTCACCCTATTAGTGGTGGAGCTTGTGGTGGTTATGGACTCATGGTATTTCTAAGTAAATATGACATTTATAGTTGTGTGAACATATTCATTGTAGTGGTTGGCTGGTTGCAAGGATGTTGTTACTATGTTAGAGGTGGTAGGGATGTAGTTACTATGTTAGTAGTGGTGCTGGCCGCTGGGGGTGGTGGAATGATTGAGGAGAAATTGACGGTGGGGACAGTGGTAGTGGTAGTGGTGGTGGTGGTGGTGGTGGTGGTGTGATAACAGCATGCTGTGCTATATTATCTGTGGTTTTGGTAGCGATCAAGGATATTGAATCTTTCCTTTCAAAAGCAACAGGTTATGCTTTCACCCAAAAAGCACTAGTTTTTTTGGTCTTTTATTTATTTTTATTTTCTGTGGCTTTCTTGCTAACGAAAGAGTACTTTAAGATGAATTTCAAATTTTGAGTACTATGGATTTTTTCTCTTTTTCCCCCCTTTGCTTCCGAAACAAGAATTATCACTTCCCAAATGCTAAAAAAACAAAGCCTAGAGATTATGACAAAATTACATACCATTGGGGTTCCCTTGTTCATAGAAACTTCGCAAAAGAGAGACTGCTTCTGATGCCATTATTCCTCCACTACATTTGAAACCCTTCCCTTGTGCTACTCCATCACTATAACAATAAAGATAAAATTAAAGACAACCCATTCACTTGAATTGCTTGCTGCACTAAAAAATTGGAGAAGATATATGTGCAAAAGAAAGAACACCACAGAGTTTCTCCAACCAATAATCAAAGCTCCCTACACTGTGGACTGGATTACAATCTATAGATGTCCTGGAGCAAAGTTAGATGATTTTATTTTTCTCTGTTTGTGATACCATTCTGATAACATAAAAGTATTTGACAAATATGATATTGTAATCACAATTCACAAATTGATTAAATTTTGTAATTAATAATCCTATTTTTACAGCCTATTAGGGAACCACTACATAACTAAGGAATGAAAATGCACAATAGGTTGAAAGTTTGAAACTAATAATGTACTCAAAGAATAAAGTGTCAGAAAAATTAACAAAATTGACTAACTGGAATTTAATCAGAACAAAAGAGAGGGGGAGAGGGGGGGAGGGGGGGGCAGCATACAGATCAGATGTGATAAATCTATTTCAGTCCGACAAAAAAAAAATGTCAAAAAGTATTCAAAAAATTGACGGAGCATGTACAAGGATATGAGATGCAGGAACGACATGATAGGGGCATGCCAACATAGCAAATCATGAAAAAGTAAGAAATGGATATGGTGGGGACATGGGAATCAACTCACACACACACACAACAATCATGAATCTCTTGTTCATTTAACTAGAATACTATCGTTTTAACTTATATTTATTGGTAATCATCTATGCAATTCCCTTATTTCTCTCTCTCCTTCATGACATGACTAGAGATTCAACCACGTAAAGAGCCCCTTCCGCCCCCTCCCCCTCTCTCTCTCTCTCTCTCTCAATCATGATATGACGAGAGATTCAACCACGTAAAGAATCCCTTTCACCCCTTTTCAACCACGTAAACAACTACTAGTCTTCTCTATGACATATTGACATCTGCTGCTAGTGGCTGTAATGCTTCAAAAGTTAAAGATGTATAGAACTCTGAACATTCTTACATCCAACCTCCAAAGTAGAGCTGATTTTGCAATCAAGTCTGGAAAATATAAATGCTTCACTCAACCATTGAACAGAGCACCCATAATGCAAGGAGAAAAAAAAAATCTTGGAATGACATTCTGCTTTGAAGGAATTGTTAGGGGGTTATTATCTAAATTTTAGTTGAAAACTGGCCAAATGTTAAGCTGCTGTATTTAACAGCCTTCTCTTAGCATTCTATGTACTCACTTTTCAACTTAATCCTCTATACAGTCACTATATTTACGTTAAAAATAAAATTGACAAAAGGCATAAATGCATAATATCATGTATAGTTGCAAATAAATATTTATCATGATATACTGAAAGAAGAAACACAATTTTACGATGAAGAAAGAAAAAAGGACCAATTGTTAAATGTTTGTTATAAACCTGATGCGCGACTCAGAGTTACTTGAATGCAATGACAATATTGATCCACAGCCTCCAAATTTATCATTTGCACATCCATAGTATACTTCATTTATACCTAAAATAGGCAAAACAAGTCATTATGCCTTGATTATATACAGTAAATACATACATCTATATATAAATACACTCATCAACTTTCATTATGTAGTATCAATAAATGATATACCAAGAAATGATAAGGCTGCTGCACACATTATACATGGTTCACAAGTAACATAAAGGTTGCATTTTGAAAAATTCTCAGCAACTTCTGCGTTCGAAAGTCCACTGTTCTGCCAACACTCAAGAAGCAGATCAATTGCTTCCATCTCTGCATGTCTCGTAGCCTGTGTGCGTACAATCAGTAATTTAAAGTCAAAATTATATAATCCCCTCAAAGCTTATTTACAACATACAAAGAAGTTATAAAAAGAAAAAAGAAAATTTAAAACATAAAAAAAAAAAAAAAAAAAAAAAAAAAAAAAAAAAAAAAAAAAAAAAACAAAAAACAAAGAAAAGAAAGAAAGAAGTGCTAGCAACATGGTAAAGGGGAAATGCTATGTGGTTATACTTAGACATTGCACGCCAAGCATTATGCACTTGACTCAAAGCTGCTTTCTAGGCACTTCTTGTGTTCTAGCTTCTAGGATCATAATGTTGCATTTATTTGGGCAGGAAACTTGTGCATAATACTATAGGCATGCAATAACCTTTAGCATCATATGGCGTCCATGTTGCTTGAGGATTAAGCTGTGGACATGCACTGCCCCTCAATGCTTGGATGGCTATCCAGTATACATGGAGCGTAAAGGAGATTTAAATATTTAATACATGTTTTTGGGTAGCCCAGCCAACCTTGATATATAATTGAGCAACATAGACAACACTGTTGAGTGGCACAATAGTTTTCTAGTGCATTGTGTGGCTTCATTGTGTGATTGCAATTCCAAGAGGAACGATTGTGTGGTGAGAAGTCTTGATAACTACAGGAAACATATAATGGGGAAAGGGTCATGCTTGACCAAAGAAACCAAATGATATGTCGTGCAAGTGTCTTCTGATGCGCGGGAACTCAAAGTGATACTCCACGTGTGGGACTCATTATGAGAGTCTTCTTGTTGGCAAACCTCAGTGAGCAGTGAGAAATGTTGAAAATAGAACCAGTGCTATGCACTTGGATAGTGTAGGGTTGGCCAGTTGGCCTTGACTTGGTGAAATCTTGGGCGTTGGATATTTCACATTTGTTGCGTAAACTTGCAAAAGCATGTGCATGTGGAAATCAAAACAGAAAAGGGGGAAAAAAAATCAACATTCAGAAACACTAAGTGATATTTCATAAATTAGTAAATGAAAGATTATAAATACATTTACAACTCATTATACCACAATACATGAATGGGTCATGGGAAATCAGCAGATGCTCCCACCATGGGATTATTATTGGAGAGGGGAATTCTTCTTAGGTCATTTCTTGGGTGAAAGAGGGTGTGAAAGGTAGTTGGAGATATTGGCACAGTAAGAGATAAATCTTGGATATTACAAGGTTTAGTAATGTTTATTGCTCTTTGGTGCATCGGTCTAGTACTAGGGATGCAGTCTCCCTAGCGAAGCGAGGGGCTATTTCTTTGGAGAGGTTGATAGATCATTTCTACCCACCTTGAATTTTGGTAGACTAGTAGTTTTTGCTTTTAGTAGAGGACCCCTTGTACTATATTCATTTCTCATAAAATTCTTCCCATCGACTTGTATTAGCGTGTGCTTTATTACAGCCTTCCATGTAGTCATTCCCCCTGTTCCTTTAGTCTTTTCAACAGCACTTGAATCTTGAGTCGCATT
>JAESVK010000170.1:1243731-1292322 GCA_017140935.1 Hamamelis virginiana | reverse complement strand
CCCTTAAAATAGACCAAATTTCTTACAATTTTACAGCTGTACAAGCAAATAAAAAAGCAATTGGAATCGGATTTCTTATGTGCTAAGCAATAGAATGCCCAGTATTAGCTTCTTGTTTTACAAGATTAGTTAGTGAACGTCTAATATCGAACAAATAAGCACATACACAAACACACACAATTGTTTGTTCAGTTTCCCAAAAAAGGAAAAAAGCATAATTTAGGAAACTAAGATAGAAAAAAGGAAATTAAATAAGTTTCCAAGATATAGGAAACGGGAGAAAAAAGAAGCAATGGATGAGTTTACATTTCGTGTTTCAGTTGTTCGATTTCTTCCCGAGGCAATGACCTTTCCATCCTTGACAATCACGCAACTGGTCAATTAAAATTAGAGCTTGAATGAGAAAAAAATACACCTGAATGATCATACTCTGATTTTAAACAAAAGGCGCAAATTCTTCACAAAGTATGTGGCATATATCTATCACCTTAACAACAATAACAAAAACACCTTAACAAATCCCTGTCGTAAGTCGTATCAAATTGGAGCTAGCTGCAATATTTGACTAAAGCTTACATTATAATCTATAAAGGTACAACCATATAGTAATCTTCTTAAAGTTCAATCCTCATGTATACACCATCCATCTACCCTCAAAATTTCTTAGAACTTGACTTACCACCACCCTCACTAAATTTACTGGGGTAGATGGCCCGAGAATTGGATGACAAAAAGCCTTTTACGTAGAGTTTTCAGCAAGCAAACCCACACACACCAAGCTTTAAATAGCTATGCCTGGGCTCAGTATGTGATGACTCGAACTCAACAGAGGTTTCTAACAAAGTAACAATATAGATAGCCTCAGGGTCGGCACAAGTCAATAAAATTTTGGAAAAACCGATTGATTTGACTTGTAAGCTCGCAAAAGATAATAGAGTCATCGGACAGTCACAGATGGAACCTCAGCCCATATATTAAACATTTTCAAAGCTCATAACTCAAAATCCAATGGACAAAATGTAACACTAAGAACCCTTCTGTTAGGAAATTAATGAAACCGAAGCCAGCTCAGCAAGATTTTACACACCTACTTTAATTTAAGCTTCAGTCACTTGAGAAATGGAGTTAATTCATGGTATTCTATGGAAGTTCAGAAAAAATTACAACCATAACTTTTTACAGGCATATGATGCTTAAAATTTGGATTCAGCTTGAGCTCTGGTTGCTACCATAGTGGAATTAATCTGTGGAATGATGGAAGTTTAGACAAATTGAAAACCACAGAAGCTCTTGGCTTGTCCACAACAAATGCGACAGACATGCTATGAAAGCTGGGGGGAAGAGTACAATTTCTGACGCAAGCATAGTGTGTTCACAAGGAAAATCAAACCAACATATTTTCGAAAACCTTGCAAAAAAGCATGTTATGCAACAAGATGGTGAGGGTGCAGACTTACCCAACAGGAACTTCGAGGCTGTCCAAGGCAAGCTTTGCCTGCCACATGAGAAAGCAGCAACCGGTAAAGAGAAATAGAGAAGCAAAATTAAATTTCAAAAGTAATAAAGACTGTTTTTCAAAAACATGTAAGGAGTAAGGGGCGCAGAGTAACATAATAGACATTACATTTTGAACTGCTTTTGGCTGAAACAACATTCCCTTAGCTATGTAGTAACAACCAATAGCACCCATAGAAATTAGAATGGACCGCTACCATATAATAGCCATATCAAATGAGCATGCACCGATCTTGGCCTTATATATGGCCCACCCAACCATGCTGTACACACAAATTTTGTGTCCTGTAAATTAAAAGAACAATAAAAATATAGACAATTTTAATTTGTATTAATTTATGAAAATTAATGGGTACAATTCTCTGTTGATATATTCTTTATCAAAGAATTAAAATCCTCTCATTAATTCTCCTTTGATAGCTTGATGATTCAAGGGCTAGGATAGCTTGATCTCGAATCCGGCAATGGCTTGATGTTGTTGATGTTGATCCAAGGGCTAGAATAACTTGATCTTGAATCAGGTGATGACTTGATGTTGATTCAAGGGCGACGACCGCTTGATCTTGAATCGAACAAGTTTTCTTGACTTGATTTGATTCAAGGGCGATGAGCTTGATCTTGAATCGAATAGGATTTCTTGGCTTGATTTGATTCAAGGGCGATGATCGCTTGTTCTTGAATCGGGCTTCGGAGTAGAAGATTCGGCACTTGTGTATTGTGCTTGTTGAATCTTTCAAAGTATTAATGAATGCTTGAAGGTTTGGAGTTTGGCAGAAGTTCGACTCTCTTGTTGAATGTCTGGACTTTGGCAGCACTTCAATACTCTAGAAAAGCCTTTCTCCTTCTTGAATGAGGACCTCCTATTTATAGAGGAGTTGATGCTCATCTTCAAGGGATTTGACCAATTAGTAAATAGTTATTTTCTAATTAATTTAATTTAAAGATAAATGGAAGACTTATCTTTTGTTGTGATGATGTGGCCTCTCATGTGTTGACACGTGTCACTTATCATGGACCCACATGAGTTTTGATGAATCACCCTTACTTGTGGGACCCACCAGTCTTGAATTTGAATTGTTAACCGGGCAAACTTTTAATCATTTGACCGATCAGACGGTGATATGCACTTCACTAATTTTTTGATGTCTACACATGCAACTTGTATGGTTTCCCCTTTGACCTGACAGACTACAGCTCACAATGAACCCAACTTTAGCTTTCTTAAGTTCCCCAGCAATTAGTTCATATAAGGCACATACTTAGAATGCAATAAAGTTATCTTCTCATAAGTTGTACAAATCAATTCGGTGGGTGTCCCTACAACAAGAATGAATTTTTAAAACTACGACATTCAAGAACTAATTCAAGAGTGAGAGTCCAAGAAATCCAATCGTCAAGAAGCATGAAAATCAGAAGATTATACACAATCAGGCAAATCAATCATTCACAATACACCAAGTTGGATATTCACAGTTTCAATGATACATTCATCCATGCACGATGCTTCGGTATGTAACTTTTGTATGTACCTAATGTAGGTGGTCACTAATCAACCCCTTTCCATGAATAACTTATACATCTTTATTCTTGTCATTCTTAGTCAATAAACTAGATCATCCAAGTTCCAGTATGTGGTAAAATCTTTATAGCATACATAACTGTTTGTAATTGTATCTCCTGTAGCACTAATGTACTAAATTGGGACAAACAAATTACTTCGCAGAAGCCTAGACTTCCTGGATCCAGATTAATTGTCCTAGTTTAAAATAATAGTATGTGCATTACCTGCTGTATAGCAAGTTCCATAAATGCAAGAGTATCATGCGAGCACTGTTCCACAGGGGAGGCCACCTCTTCCACAGGGGAGGCCATCTAAAAACATAGGAAATAAAAGTCATCACCCACAGATATCCAGAACACACACGCACACACACACACACATACACAAAATCTGATTAACAACATTAAAGGGTGGCACACACTGCATATATAAATCATCACAAATGTGTGTGCCTGACACTCATGCGTACGCACAGCCGCACACTGAGAAGTGGTTGGACTTTTTCACCCCTGATTAATTCCAATTTGTAGTGTCTTAATGTGGTTATGCTTGAGCATTTAGTTTGACATACAAAATAGCACCTCAGCTAATACAGTATTTAAGATGAAACATATATAAATTACAAGAATTATCTTATTGACCATGAATCACAGTAATTTAAAAAACACTTTTGATTTCACCTCATGAGGATCCTATTGAATGAGTCTCTGAGAAACAATTTAGAAAATCAGAACAAAAATCTTACATGGTGGCTATACATCTAATTATGCTTTTGATAATTGAATTTTGATTTTTTTTTAAATGAAAAAAATATATATATTACATCGAGAATCAATATAAGGATCAAGATAATTTATAACAGTATGTGTATAAAAGATGTTCACTGATGATAAATCTATCAAAAAATTTGCATGAGCAGACAACCAAATTTTGAATTTGATACATGGCTTGTTTGGTTTCTGAAAGAATGAAGGAAAGTGAGGGAAAAACACTCATGAGTCGTGAATATCAATCTTTTGGAAACCAAAACAATGGCATTTAACATAAGATTCATAGTCTATATTTTCCTCAGTTTTCTCGGCAACCAAATAAAGGCATTTAAAGTGAAAAAATAAAACAAATAGATTGCATACACAGTAAATTATCGAAAATCTCACCTGTTAAATTGTTGCAAACTCCAAGATTGAACCTTGGGTTTGAAGAAGAGGAAGAGACAAAAAACAGGCTTAATGAATGGAGGGCAACCAATTTTCAGACTCAGACTATCCGATAACCTGACAACTCATGTGATCAAGCTACCAAGAAGGACATGACCAACCTCCATTTTAGCTTAGGTTGATTCGGTTTAGCTAGAACCTAGGAGTTCGATAGTAAACTGTTTAAAACTTAGCTGGACAAATTAGGGCCCATTTCATTTGTGAAAAAATTTTCTATTTTCATTTTCTATGAAAATTTTCTCAAAATGGTTTTCATTTACAAATTCTAAAATTTAGAAAATGCGTTTGGTAAAGCTATTTTCTCTCTATTTTTTTTTTTTTTCAAAAACTGTGATCTTTAGGTGTTTCATTAAGTAAAATCATGGCCTTTTATCCACAAAAAAATCACATTTCGTTTTTGGGGGGGCCGCCTGAACCTATTTCACATTGAATTACAAATTCTATTTGATTCACATATATTTATAAATCAAAACATTTGCTCTACACATATTTATAATTTATTTGATTCCGAATATATTTATAACACACACACACACACATCCAAATATATTTGCACTACACATATATGCCAATTATGTCTTCACTTTGCCTAACTCTTTTTTTTTTTCTTTTTTTCTTTTTAAAAAAAAAAAGTAAAATTGTACCAAAGCAAGTGTCCCAAATGAAATCTTCATCTCTTATTAAATTTATAAAATTAAATTACAATGATAATAATAATAACTTGTCTTGGCTTGCCTTGGCCTACCGTGTATTTGCTTGCCTTGACATGGGAGAAAGGTAAAATTCTGTTTTTTTGGAATATTCTTTATATTGGGATGATTATATTTATTTGAAAGCAGTAGATGACTGAGTAGATAAAAAATGATCTTCCACTACTAATCTCCCAAAGGTTACCACTTAAGACCCAATACCCAGGTGTTGGCCTTCCATCTTAGTAAGGTAACATTGGCAGGTGGGGCAAGGTAGGGGTGAGTTGCAAAGTCAAACCCACAGGGTGTCCCATGCAGAAGTGGTAAAACCACCATCCAACCAAAGGGCTAAAGAAAAAGTTTTAAAACAAAAAAAAAAAAAGAAAAAAAGAAAAAAAGAAAAGAATACATGTGTTAAATATTGGATTTAGTGCAAATTGCTCTGGAGGAAAAACAAAGAAGGTCCACAATCTGCCAAAAGTAAGAACAGAAAGAAGGTCTACTTAACATCTCACATGCTATAGTGGAAAAAGGAGGAAAAAGTCAGTCACCATATGATTTCCTCAAACTTTTAAAGAAGCCTTATTTAAATTGGCAAATGAAACTACAGAGATGCACATCCTAATGGTCCTGATCTTGATTCTCCAGTTGACCCAAAAGCCCATCTGACCAAGTTAATATATGACTAAATGAGAAATTTTCGATAAATTTACAGAAATCATAAGCACTCTATAATCAGTCGCAGATCAATATTTCACACTATAACCAGTATTTCCACTCTTTGAATGAGTATCCATAAACTCATCAGCAATAGATTTGTCTACATAAGACAAATGCTAACTACATTTTGGATACCATATATAAGAACCAATTTCAGACTGAACCCAGCACATTGGATAAAATCTAATGTAGACTTCCCACCAGGCTGATAAGTCGGAAATCTTTTCTGTCAATCATAATCTTCACGAGTCTTATATGGGACTAGTCTTAAGGATACACTGTTGTAAGTTGTAACTTTTTTCAAATTTGATTATCTTAGAATTTCTCCATTCTAACCATAAATTACCTTCTAATCATACTCAAACCCTTCTGACATACTCTATTGTAAACCCATCAAAAGCCCAGAACCTTATCACTCCTCACCTCTAACAATTCTTCAACAACATTTCTCCAGGAAAAAAAAAAAAAAAAAAAAGGTAATCCCAACCAATTCATTTGCTTTAACATTTCTCCATTAGGACCTATGACATCAAAGTCGTTCAATCAAGGACTGTCTAAGGGGTTCCTACTTAGAAAACAAATCCTGAAACTATAAGACCCCAGCATTGCTTCTTCCAAATTCCAACAATAATAGAAAATGAACAATATACAGCAGCACACAAGGCAAGATCTACACTCACAAAAGAATGAAAAAGTGCAGCGTACAATATTATACAAGCCCCAGACATGTAAACTATGAAACATAATAGACATTGTGATTCATGGATGCACAAAACTAATTCAAAGGCAAGATTATGGAACATATTCAAAATTATGATTCATGTAAACTATGAAACAAAATCAACATTATGGAAAGGCAAGACGATGACTTATTTTTTCTTTTTTCTTTTTTCTTTTTTATTTTTGCAAGGGGTATTAGACTTTCGATTTGCAACAGTGAGGGGGTGAACTGTTAAGATGATGCCTAATGTTGCAAACCTTTTCCATTATGGAGTTGTCCTGGTTATCTTTCGTATAGCATTAGATAAAGAATCTATGGTCAAAGAATAGACAATTTTAGAGGTTAATGTTGTGTGCTTCCTGGAATCCTAGTTGCCATGCTTCTTGGTTGAATGTGTTATGGTTCCATGCTTTCTTCTAGAGATGGCACCTATTATTTACTTTTAATTTTTTGTTTGTGCCATCCACAGTGTCATTCTTTGATGGGCATCCACCTTTAATAAAATTCTAAAAGTTGATCGCATCAGCTCATATATTGAAATTGTGTCATTACTAACAGATTTAATAAAATTCTAAATGGATCCAGCAAAGACAAATTCATAATATTTTTCTTTACTCTGTCATGTTCACAGTTTGCATGGCTTTAGTTTCTGTGGGCAGGGCATAGGGATATGATTGCTAATCAATTTGCATTCTCTAATGAAGGTTAATTAGTTTTGCCTAACTAAACGTATTCATCTGATGACATGTTCCAATCCATATAAAACCAAGTGTTAACAACTACGAAAGCAACACTTCATTCACATTTGGTTAGAGAGTTTGCCTAGGCTATCTTGTTTTAGCAGCATATAGTGGACAGGATAGACAAGGTCTTTTTCTATAGTGACACAGGCAAAACATCAAACACCTTGAGTCCAAAGGTAAAAACCGCGAACCAAAACAAAACCCCCCCCCCCCCCCCCACACCCACCCACCCACACACCAACTACCAACAATTACTCAATAAGAACACATCAAACCCAAAAACGCACAGCTATGAACAATGCTCATTATTCATTTCAGCATTGCTCATTTCGGCAATGCAACCAACCCACAAACCTCCCAAACCGACAAATATCATTTATGAACTAATCCATTACACCTAAAAAAAAAATTAATATCAATAAACACAATACAACTAACCCGGAATCTCAAAACAGACGGAAGAAAAGAAATGATCTCAAACCAAAAAAAAAAAAAACTTACTGAAATGGGTGTGTAAGGGCTTCGACTAGAGAGTGTGCTTCCACCAGAAAGGAATCGAAAGAGAGAGAGATTGAAAGAGAGAGAGCGTCGAATTGCGAAGAGACAAACGGAGAGCAGCTTAGTGACTACTCGAGCTTGGCTTCAATGGCGGATGTTCAGAAAATGAAGAAAAGAAGATGAGAAAGAGGGAGAGAATAGAGAGCGGCTTGGCTGAGAGTGAGAGAGAGAAACCCATTCGTGTGAAACTGTGAATAAACCCATTTTTTTTTGTTTTGTCCAACGAACCTTCCGTAAAGGTTGAGGTAGCGTTTGGCCCGCTAAGGCTTCAAATCGAGTACGAAAATGCTAATACGAATCCACTCCATGGGTTTTGGGTATGTTTGGATGATGTGTCATAACATAATATTATGCTTTTTTATTTTTAATGATGCACAGAAAATCCAGATGATAACATATCATCCAAGCACCAAAAAATCTAAGAAGAGGATCCTTATCGGAAAAATGCTATGCATCACTACCAAGTTGCTACAAGAATGAAATATTGTGAATTTCTTTTCAAAAGGAAAATGCTATACATCGCTACAATGCATCACTACAAGAGACAACTATTGTGAATTTTTAAAACTACTTATTTGTGATTTTCCAAAACTTCCATCATTTATCTCTTGTAGCGATACTTGTAGTGATTCGTTATAGCGATGTATAGCATTACTCTTTCCAAAAATACTTATGCATAATTTTCCAAAACTACCCTCATTATCTTCTTATAGCGATACTTATACTGATTCGTTGTAGCAATGTATAGTATTGCTCAATGGAGTAATGGAGTATCTACTATCTATCTAACATGAAAATTCCTTTTTAATATATTATTTTTGGAAAAATTACACTTGGCCCACTAAACTATTAGCCATATTCACGTTGCTTCTGTGATTTTGATTGCATCAATGTACCCCTAAACTAGTAGATTGTATTAAATTATCTCCTTCTGTAAGTTAGTCATTTGTTTCTTTGATTGAAACACGAGGCAGTATTTATTCTAAACTGTTAATGTGTCTATAAGCATACCAGTGAAATTTCATGATTTTTCTCAATATATATTAATTTTTATGAATTATTTTCTCCATACAGTAAATAAAATTCATGAAATTTCGCCAATATACCTGTAGACCCATTAGCAATACATGATAAATATTGCATAAAAAAATAATAAGTCAAACATCATTTTTCAGTCAAAAAAATAAATGACTAATTGATAGATCGAAGAGGGTAATCTAATACAATATAATAGTTTAAGGACACATTGATGCAATTGAAACTTAAGGAGGGCAATGTGAAAATGGTCAATAGTTCAAGGGGCAAAGTGTAATTTTTCCTATACTTTTTAGATTTTTTTTTGGGATGACATGTTTAAAAAATTTTAGAAAGTAAAATGGAATAACTTTTCAAAAGGAAAATGCTATTTTTACCCTAAATTTTCCCGCATTATTCCTTCCTGTCTTATATGTCAACATGCTCTGGGGCCACATTAACCATTCAGTTAAAAAAAATAGTGTATTTTTATTGTTCTTATATTTTCCTATCCTGAAGTTTATTTTTACTGTCATCTATTTTCATTGTTCTGAAGTGTATTTTTACTGTCCTTATATTTTCTGTCCTGAAGTGTATTTTTACGTCGGGTGTATCTTTTTTGTCATGGGTGTATTTTCAATGTCCTTATATTTTTACTGTCCTTATAGAAGACAGTGATAATATACCAAACTGTAAGAATAGTTAAAGAAAAATGGTAGAACTACCATTTGGTATATTTTCACAGTCCTTATGGAAGAAACACAATAAAAATATAAGGACAGTAAAAATATTAAAAACACAGTAAAAATCTTGGAAATATAAGGACAGTGAAAATATAAGGATGGTGAAAATAAAAGAAACACAGTAAAAATCTTCGAAACATAGTAAAAATCTTGCAAACACAGTGAAAAAAGGGAGGGGGGAATTTGGACGGGAATTGGGATGGGACTTGTAGCACCGCTCATAAATCACATTCCAAAACAGCTAGCATCCTACTGAAGTTTAAAATTTAAAAATGCAATTTGCCCTCATAAAGGTTTTTTTTTTTAATTCATGAAGTAATATTTTATGGGTTATGTTCGAGTGACATATAGTTCTTATCCATAGTTTGTAAAATCCTACGTGAAATAGGCATTTTCAGAAATCAACATTTGATTAGATGTCCTGCTTATACACATTATATCAAAAAATCAAAGTAATCAAAATGCTATTTTTTCAAATATAACACAATTTTGAATAAACTATGAAAAATGATGAGAAACTGTCACGGTGTTTCACGGTTGGTGTTCTAAAAAATTAGCCGTTGTGGATCAATGTGCTTTTTGAAATGCATGATATATTTAAGTGGAATATATAATTCTACGGTCGATTTCTTATAATACCTTTCCCATATTAGGTTTTGCAAAACGTGTGTTAAGCCATGTGTCATTGAACCTGACCCATATTTTTTTATGTATTGTACACCATTGAAAACTATTTTCCTTAAAAACAGACTCCCACTAAAGTTGGAAAAAATAAAATAAAATAAAATAAAACAATAAACTCCATTTTACTGTATACCAATCTTACTCTCATTTTAATATTGCGTTCTTATGACGTGTATCACTTTCAAAAAATTTCACAAAACCGACACTAGTATTCACTAAATACTCGAACTTGACTTATTTATCTTAGAAGTAATTTGGAATGTTTTATCAAGTTCGGGGTGCAGGATTTAGTCTGGTGTGCGCAAGCTGGCCCAGGATACCTGTATAGCAAAAAAAAAAAAAAGTTTTATCAACCTTAAATAATTTAATTATTTAAAATATTAATGAACTTATCAAGTCCTATATTACTTTACCTAACTTCAATAAACTAATGAGTTCAAAAAAAGTAAGATTTGAATTTGATTTATTTATCTCAAGAGAAAGTCTTTTCAAAAATCAATTTCAAATAAAACCCGAGTACCTTGGCTGATCTTATCGATCCTAGATTTAGCCTCAACTTACTAATGAATCGAATTGATCGATCTTGATCCGTCTGTAATTTTTTAATTATAGCTTAACCAAAGTTAATACAAAATCAAACCAAATCAACTCAACTTAGCATCAGATTCGTTCCCAATTTGGGATCTATAAAATTAAGTCACTGTACTTGTGTTGAAGAAGAGGAGAATAATATTTGGAGGGTTTTCATAAAAATAAGATTGTAATATAATGGGAATTCGATTCTCTCTCTCTCACACACTCATGTAGATACCATCGCATTGACTCCAAATTTTATTTTATTTTGTTATCACTAGGCAATGCGAGACGAACTATGAGTACTTAAAAAAGGTGAAATGATCAAGTAAGGGATAGCTTACTTTATTAAAATCAGCTAATGTCTCTTAATCGTTAGATATCAGACACGGTCATAGGATATTAACTTATTTTAATAAAATAAGGTATAACTGATAAGAACATTACTCAAACTTACAAAAGTCGGTTTGGTTAAGTTCTCAAGTTTGGACTAATTCAATTTCCACCTTTTGGCATGACTTGCATGCCTTTAAATCAAAACTTATTATTGGGTGGGTTCTCTTTTTTTATTTTATTATTATTATTTTTTTATATTTACCCTATTTAAACCCACATTTTCCTCTTGAGAGAGGGCATAAGTAACTACAAGGTCAATTCAACTGCATGTAAATGCTAATTTTACTATAAAATAGTTGGATTTGATAGTGAGATTAACAATTTGATGCAGTGCTAACCTATAGTTACTATAATTGTTGGTTGAAACTGAGGAAGTAGATCATGAGATGAAGTTGATGGGTCCAAGGAATGCTTCAAGGTTAAGGTCACTTCCTTTACCATTCATTTTTTCTTTTTTTGGCCTAATTAGATATCTGAATTTTTCGAACAAATTAACTAATTCTCGAATACAGATAAGATCACTGTACAAATCAATTGTTTTTTTTTTTTTTTATAGAAAATCATTTGAGTTTGAAAATTTTCCAACATCAAGTTAATTGGCTTTGGAATATGAACTATTAAGGGTTCTCTAGTTGATAATTGGCTTTAATTATTAGAGTTAGAGAGCGGACTTTGAGTCATTTTATCTCAGCTCCTTCTTGATAGCTTGACCAAATTTAAGAGCAATACTAATCTTGTAGTTGGCTATTTCAGCTAGAGTTATCTCATCATTTAGGTTTTCCAAACTTAATGAGCCACAAGAGTCACCATCTAGGTATCATTTCAGAATTTTCCTCTTTTTTTCACTTTCCTATGAGTTGTCTCCAACAATAAAGGAAAAGTTTTTTCAACCATCAAGATGGCCATGACCATATGCCTTAGGAAGTAGAGGTCCTAAATTCAAATCATCCCTTTTGGACCACCCCCATAATTTATCGGAATAATTGCTTGGTATGGGACAATTAGTTGGGTGCTAACTTTAAGAAGAGCTTATCCAAAAATGTTAACTTACCAACTCATCTAAAAATTTAACATTAATGCGCGCATATCAAACGAGTTTAAGATCTACCACATGAACGGTCTCTTGCATAAGCACAGAGGCATCATTATCTCACCTTATTAAAACTAATTAAACTTCATCTTCAAAAAAGAAAATAGAGAAGGGAAAAATACAATTTAGTGGTATATATGTAAGAAGGATTGTTTAATTAAAATTAAATAAATTAAGAAGACAAATTCAAATAAACAAACATGCCTTCACTTGTGTGTTACTATTGAATCCAACAAAATCTTTTACCTACCAAAAGGTGTCCATGACTTTGTAAAAAGTAGTAACAAAAGCATCTTCCAAAGACTAGAAAACAAAGAGAAATATAAAAAAGATAAAATAAAAAGAGATCCCTGGAAAAATACGTGTTGGACTGGTTCCTGTGTATTCCTCTTCTTAACTAGTCTCCATCTCCTCAGCTATTTAATGTGGACAAAATTTAATAATAATAAGTGGTGAAGGATTTGATTCTAGGGTTTAGAAACCAAACAGCATCAGTTCTATTTCATCTTTGACCATTCCCAGAAGAATTTGGCCTTCTAACAAATCTACCCTGCAACATTAAATAAAAATAAATAAATTTAAGAGTGTGATAAAAATTGGGTTCAAGCAGTACAATAATTCAAGAGGAAGATAACCTAACTTTAAAGGGTTTTTTGTTTGACAGAAACTATCTTTTGGGAAGATTTGTTGTAAGAAAATTTGGGGATGGGGAAGAATTTTTTTTTTTTTTTTTTTTTAAAGAAATGTTACAAATGAAGTAATTTAGATTTCATGAGACAACCAAACAAGCCTTAGTGACTAAAATTGGTTCAATTGGGTGTTTGGATAAATTTTTGAGACCTTTCACTGTTTCAAATTTATGTAAAAATAGATTAGAATCAAGACAACTTATAAAATAATCAAATAATTAAGATTTATAAAATGGTAAACATAAATATCCTTACCCACTTCGTTTACAATTGATGTGGTAATGGTAGGTTCATAATTAATAGAAAGAGAGGGGTCTTTTTTACGAAAGAGGATCTTCTGCTTGGGCTTGCATGGTGTTTGAGTGATGTGTCATGATCTGGATCATTTGCATATTACCCAAATGAAAAATAGCGCATCTAGATCATGACACATCACCTAAGCATATCCAAGCCCAAGCAGAAGATCTAGACTCACTTTTTTACTTCTATCATAAAGAAGAAAATTAAATGCCACATCAATTGAGAAATGAAGTGGATAAGAATATTCAATCAATGTAGCACTACCCATAAGATTTTGAACTTTAATTTTTTTGTATATTTGGTGTAATTTTGTGTGTACACTTCATAATTTAGGTTATCATAAAATTTGGATGGCAGGTTATATTGTTACTTTCTCTCCCTCTTTTTCAATTTTATTTTTCTTCAGTGTTTTGGTTCATGAGAGTGCCCAAACAAGGGCAGCCCTACCCTTTTGACTGTCATCCCAAAGTTGAAATTTTAGAGACACAACTCCACCTCCTAGCCATTCAAGTGATAATTGAATTGTCTTTTTAAATAATATTTATTATTATAAACACATGTTCACATATCTATATTCACATGTCTATGTGTATGTATTCATGTAAACTTGAATAAATATGTTCATATCAATATGTCCTTATATGTTCATGTTCAAGTTTTCATATTTTTTAAATTAATTATGACACATGACAGATGTAAATGAAAGTGAAGCGTTCTTCACATCTAAAAATACAAATGGTTAACTGAAGGAAGATGATAATTTGATACAATCTAATAATTTAGGGACACATTTGATACAATCTAATACTTATATATATATATATATATATATATATATATATAGAGGTGCTATGGTCAGGTGAACCTAAAGCATCTTACATCAGGTGTCCTCTTGTAGAGCCACCTGCACTGTAAATTTTCGAAAACTGACCGTTGGATTTGATACCCCTATAACGTATATCATGCTTGCCAAAAATCACAGTGATCTAATAGTCGTTTTCTGAGAAACTGACCGCTAAAAAATGATAATATTTTTAAAAACAAAAATATCACAGCTTTTCAAAGTTACATTTTTCAAAAACCAACCGTTGAATTACTGTGATTTTTGACAAACATGACATACATTATAGGAGTATCTAATCCAACGATCAGTTTTTCAAAAGTTTTACTGCAAGTGGCTCTACAAGAGGACAACTGATGCTAAAATAGCATCAGGTGCCCGTGATATTTTATATATATATATATATATATATATATATATATATTCCTTGTTGGCATAATTTTTGTCAGCAACCAAATCTAATCAAGTCAATAATTCTTCTTTAAAAAAAATTATCATGAACTCCAAGTGCTATGATTAACCTCATGACTTCAAATCATTGTGGGACAAATTATTTTGAGAGGGTCCCATTCTATATTTATAATGCCGAAAAAGCAACACATGTCCTTTAATGTACTCCACTCACAAAAAAGGTGAAAAGATCAACCATCAGCATTCATCATCATTATCAAATGGAGGAATTCAGACATAATACATACATACCTTCATTCTTGGCCGTCGATCTGCGTTGACTTTTCTAACTTGGTATCTGATCTTCTTAGAGAAAAGACGCGTACGGCGCTTTTCTTTGTAGCGCATCACGCTAGCTTCTCTCACTCCTCCGCTTTCCGCAAACAAATCAATTTGCGCCAGCCTGGCCTGCCCACAAATATATAAGAAAACATTAAAGGAATTATTCAGTGCTCCGCAGCACAAATAACCATAAATATATGTTTACAAGGACCAAACACTGTCATTTTCGGATACATTCGGGTCAAATCCTAATACGTTACGCATTTATAGACTCCGATAGAGACTAGCATAGCATATATATACATATATATAGAAAAGAAAATGACAAAAATGCCCCTCAACAAATTGAAGAGTTGAAGGCATAGGGCCCTATTTTGGTTTTGTGTCAAAACATAAAGAATGACTTTGTTTGGCTTACCTAATTTGTCATACCACTTTCTTAATTACTTTTCCAAAACCAAGAATTTCCTTTTCAAAACCAAAAATATTAGTGAATGTAGTGTCCCACAAAACATTATGAAAAGCAGAGTAATTGGGTATTTTCACCCCAAAAAATATTTATAACATAATAAAAAAATAAAAGAATCCTCCCTCCCCCATGTCAATCAACAATTTGTTTGTTTGTTCTTCCCCCCCCCCCCTCCCTAAAGGAATGATTATTAGGGCTTCAAGTATGACTTTATTGTTGGATTAATCACCAACTCAATTTTTCGACTTCAATTTTAATCTAATTTTTTACCGTTAATTGATGTAAATTGGACAATACTTCTGCCCGGATTATTCGAAATGAAAATTCGAATTCAAATGACCCGATGTTGTTGATGAAAAAAAAAAAATCAATCAAAAAAAAAAAAAAAAAAAAAAAAGAAAAGAAAAACAATGGAAATTGAGTTTCCTTTTATAGCAAGACCGCATTTTTTGCACTAATATTAGGAGGAGCGTTAACACACGCGCCATGTGTAAAAGTACTGAAAAAAACGAGAATAACAGAATTTAGTTTCAAACAGCGTTCTAAATTTTCTTGGACTTTGATTTCCTGGCGGGAGATGAGAAACGTACAGAGACATCACTTCCGGCGAACTCAGACCCCTGAACTTCGTCAGAAAATGGCGACCCACGGTCGGACCAAGCATCCAAAACCCTGTCGTAATTCAATTTCAGTAGCAAACTGGAATTTGGTTTTGGAATTGACGTCTTCTCTTCTGCCAATTCGGAATTGGATTTGGGAATTGAATTCTCTTTTGTGGATTCCAATGGTTTTTCAATCTTCTTCTTCTTTTTAACCGTTGATGATGATGAAGCCTTGTTGAACTTTGGAGAAATTTGAAGAACATCAACAGTTGGAAACCTCCACCAATCTCCTTCATCAACATGTCTCAATGCTCTTACACCTCTTCTAATCCCAAATCCATATTCAAATTTCCCTCCAAAACCCAACTCCATTGAATTACCATAACAAGAACCATTGGTGGATTCATCGATTCCATCGTTGTCCACGCTTAAATTCCCCATAATGCTATCGATTCCCTCTTCAATTTCCTCATCAAGCATCGACTCTGCATCAAAATCCTCATCATACCCATCACACAAGCTCAAAGAATTCGATTGAAAATCGCTTTCCACAAGGCTTTGGCATGGCTTTTCGCAAGAATTCAGCATTTTGGACTCCATTCGAAAACTGGGTTTTTCTTGGATTGGTTGATGGAGTAAGAATCCCAAGTGATCGATTACTCGAAATGGGAGAAGCAATTCTGAGGATTCATCATAGAAAGAGTCTTGTGGTTTGGTGAATTTGTGAGGATTTGTGAGGTGTTTGGCAGAAAAGATGTTTGGGTAGGCTGTGGAGAGAAGAGCTGCAGCTTCATTGTATGTTTGGTTTGGACGTTTTCGTGTGGTTCGGGGTTTTCTTGTAGAGATTGCAAGAGGAGAATTGCTGGATTCAGAAATTGTTGAAGAAGGTGAAGAAGATGTGTGTGAAGTTCGTGTTGATGTTGATGGAGATTTAACGATTTCAAGGTCGAATCCATAAGTTCTTCCTCCTCCACTTAAACACGAAGACATTTTTAGATGAATTTAGGGGAGATTTGAGCCAAAAAAAACTCAGAATTCAAGATTTAGAACTCTTAGAGCAGATTGAATTCAAGCTCTAAAACCCCATAAAAAAGGAAGATTGAGCTGAAAACAACTGAGAATTCAAGGTTTAGAACTCTTAAGAACAGATTGAATTCAAGCTCTAAAACCCGAGAAAAAGGAAGATTGAGCTGAAAACAACTAAGAATTCAAGGTTTGGAACTATAAAAACAGGTTGAAGTCAAGATTTGAGCTAAAACAACTGAGAATTAAAGGTTTAGAACTATAAGAACAGACTGAATTCAAGCTCTAAAACCCCAGAAAAGGTTGAATTTATACGTGTATTTATAGGATTCAAGATCTAAGAAACAAAAATGTAGATGAAACGTTAGATTTGAAGAAAACCCACTTCACAAACAATCTGAAAAGAGCAGAATCAGATGAATTGAGAGAAAAGTTTCATACCCAATTCCGCTTTATCAGATAGGTGGAAGAACTGTGCAGGAAACGCCACTCAAAATTTGGTTCTCTTTTACAGTGAATTGGAAAGGGAAGAACCCTTTGCAGAAAACTACAAAACCCTAAACCCTAAAGTACAATTAACAAAAGTTCCTGGCTTCAAAAAAAGGGGGAAAAAGCCAAAATTGTAATAATAAAATAGAGAGAGGAAGACACTAGAACCCTAAAGAAGGTACAGCTCTAAATAGTAAAACCCTAAAAGATGCAAACTACTAAACTAGTGCCCATGGCGTTTGAATCTATGAATCAAATTTGCATGTAAACATAAGCATATCCTCCGAAGAAGTCCCCTCTCACTCTCTCTACTCTATGTGCATATATATAGAAAGAAAACAGAGGATCCCAAAACCCTAGAAAAACCCAGAACAAATGGACTGAAATGAAAGCACAGAACCCAAAATTCAAAGGTATGATGAGATGGGTTTGCCTAAAAAGGAGTAAGAAATATCTCAGGTATGGAAGTTATCCAATCAGGGAATCAAGAACTCTTCGTGTATACACTAAAATTTAGCAGGTAGAAACAGAGATATATAGAAAGAGAGTGAGGAGATAGGTTTTGTGTCACGAGAACGAACAGATAAAAGGAAAAGATCCGTTGAGAGTTCTGTAGATATAGCGAAGACACATACACACTGTCTCTTCTTTCTCTCGCTGCAGTGGACTGAGAGATTGAGGAAGTGTAATTGAGTGATAGAGATGAGAACAGAGCAAGAGACAATGCCCGTTTTCAGCTGTTCCGGAGGGGTTGGACCACACTCTCTCTCTCTCTCTCTCTCTCTTCTCACTGTCTTAGCAGTTCAATTATTTTTTCTACTTCATTTACTATAATGACCAAGCCCTTATGCTTTCTTATTATTTTGCCCCCCTGGCTACACCAACCCAAAACATTCTGATGTTCTTCCCAAAAAAATAAATAAATAAATAACCAAATAAAAGAAACTCTACTTGTTAAATTATAAGTAGGTTTGGCTGAGAGAGATTTATGAATAAAAATAGATTTCTATAATTTGGTAAAAAATAGAAAGAATTTATGGGGTAGTGATTTAGTAGTCTAGTGTAATTTGATGCATATAAGCTAGGGCATTTTTGGGAACCCAAAACCTTCTAATCCTAATCATGGGCAAGCATGGACGTCCAGATCCCATACCACCTGCAAATTTCTTGAAGATTTTATGGGGGAGGTTTTCTTATCTGATGACATGGCAAACTCTCATTGGGTAAGATAGATTTTAGGGCAGACGTGGAGCGTCCTTTATTGGTTGGCGGATTTTCACGTGTATCTAGGAAGAAAGGTTGTGTTTTTTGGATGTCACATAAGTGCAATGATTTGAACCTTTTTGGTGTCTTTTGCCGTTTCATGTGTGGCAGATGTTGGGCATACGTTCCTCTATTTGGGTTCAATAACTTTTGTTTACAAAATCTAATTATTTTAATCACTGCCCCTTTACTCTTAACATATTCTCTTTTATACCCACCAACTTTATACTTCTCTTCTCTAATACCCTTCACCACCCAGTGCCATCATACGAATACGGCAATATTTACCCTCCTTTTGGATTAACTTTGTCTAAAATCACTTTTGGAGAACTACGATTTCACATATTTCTTTAAAGTTATATTCAAATCATTTGTTCACGTATCAAAATTTTCATACTAAGAAATGATTATGATAAAGGTTGGGGGAGTTCCGTTTTGTCCAACCATTCTACCTTCTCTTAAGTCGTTTAGAAATTATTATTACCCCATCTCTTAGATCAAGCGAAAGTTTGAGCTCAAAAAATATTTGGTTTTAATTAGCAAAACTAACAGGACCATAACTACTGACTTTTGCGCTAGATTGCACCATTATTATTCTTAAAACATACTCAACTAATCTTAATTAAGCCTTAATCCTAACTCTATGGGATCAGCCAATGCTAATCCTTATCCCTTTTTTTTTTTTTTAATTATTATACCCAAGATTTGATACAATGTGTTGTTAGTTGAGAATGTTCCAACTCATTTTCTTTTTGGATTCTTAAGGTATGATTATAAGTTTTATGCTTGCTAGCTATCTACCATAACCCTCTTCCTTTATCCCGGCTTGGGATGGAAAAATGTAAGACAAAACACATCACAAGTACGTGGAGTTTAAAATTAGTTCTTAAAAGTATATAATATAAAAAATTAAAATATTTTTCTGACATGTTAATCACTTGAAAAAAATGATGGGAGAGAGAGAGAGCGTAGATGCTTTGCAAGCTAGAGTGTTTTAAATTTGAAGTATAGTCTTCAACATCATGGTTTGTGTCGTATGTAAACAAACGATACACCTATATCAGTTAGGATCTACAAATATTAGACATTTTGTTTATATTTTTTGGTTCTTTAATGATTTAATAATTCTGGATAATTTAATTTGATTACTTTATTGAAACTATTCCCGTAA
Organism: Hamamelis virginiana; assembly: GCA_017140935.1. Lineage (NCBI taxonomy): Eukaryota > Viridiplantae > Streptophyta > Magnoliopsida > Saxifragales > Hamamelidaceae > Hamamelis > Hamamelis virginiana. Next base: position 1,272,519 of record JAESVK010000170.1, on the reverse strand, counting down.
AAAGGTGCAATGTAAAGTAAATTATCCATAATTTCGATACCAAATTACTATGGGAGCTAGCCCTAAAGTGCAATTAACAAATGGTTTTTTTTCAGTGATTCAATTATCATGGAAAGGATATAGCTGAAGATGATTTGAAAGATATGAGGGGATAAATAAATTCAAAGTAATATAGGGTCGCTGGAAAAAATACCTAAAATATTTCTCCCTTTCATTTCTTCTTTCTCAAAAAATGCCAATGCAACTGTCAGTCTGTCACTGTATTTTGCACTTTCTAGGATTTTCTAGGTTTGGGTTTTTTTTTTTTTTTTTTTTTAAAAAATTTTCAAATGTACCTCTTCTACATCTGTAATATAGATATTTACTTAGATATTTAAATCTTTAATGCAATTCGATAAATATCTGAAATTTGAATTGTTTTTAAAATTACCAGAATAACCTTGAAGTTCTCCCTCAATTTTCAATCATACCTATAACTTAGATTAATTAAAAACACTAGGATGGGTTGGAAAATACTTGTGTTGTTGCACCACTTTTTTAAAATCTGCCAAGATAGTTTAGGTAATCAAAAATCATATTTCATTAAGAAGAAGTTTACTCTAACTATCGTATAAATAAAATTTATACGATATAGTTTTGATTTTACTACTATTTGGTCACTCTTTTTTTTTTTTTTTTTTTAAAATAAGTATAAGCTGATTTATTTAAAAATTAAATAATAATAAGAAAGTAGACGTAACCTAATTTAAATTTAAAATTTTCCAAATAAGCCCTTAATTTAGCCCATACTTAAGGTAATTTGGGATTTAGGAAAACTTTGCATTAAGGATGATTTGGTCATATTGCAATCAAATGAGGTTAGGTCCACAAAATCATAATTGTGAATTTTGAGGAGTAACTTGTGCCAAGTATATCCCCATCTTCTTTGGGCCACAAAAGCATATCCCCTTGATTCTACTCACAATAACCTTATCCTGTTAAGGGTGAGTTGGAAATCCCATAGCCGTTGAATTTGGATAAACTCAAGCTCCAAGGGCCTCAAAACTTTGAAGAAATTTCAAGATGCATGTGACTCATTCTTTAATTCGTACGTCAAATTACTATAGATTTGGTTCTTGTGTTACATCTCTATCTCTATCAACCTACCTTCTTCATCAAAATGATAAAAAAATTAACATGCGGTGCTAAATTAATTCCTCATTAGTCTTTTCATCATCATAATCATAATTAACATCAAAGTATCCAACCATTAATTTTGAGACAAATGGCCGATTCTTAGTCATTCCTTCGGCTTTAATCAGAATCGTATCTTTATCTAAACTGAGATTTCGATCATTTTTCCTTAACCGAGCATGATGTTAGAAATCGAAGTCACTAGATGCATGATTTCATAGTCAATTCATCGATCTATTTTTCAAATTTTAAACTTCTTTTCTTTTGTGGGTAATTAATTAAGTGATCGAAGACCTATTTTTCTTAATTGACGGTCGTTGTTTAATTTATGCTTAGATGTTAGTTGGTGAGCACAAAGGCGGGTTTTGAATCCAGGTTTCTATCACAATACTGATCATATTATATATAAAAGAGAATACCCAATTGATGATACAGTTTCTAGAGTATGAATTTAATCAAGATGGAGACATCCATGCCATTAAAATATTGTTAGTCATGAAAAATTCCAAAAGATAGATAGATAGCTAGTCTGCAAGGCTTAATCTTTTGGACCATCTCTCACAAGAAATTGAACACATTCTTTTCAAAAGGATAGATGTATGGGTCATCTATTTAGGGTAGGGGTACTCTGTGGACTATCCTAAAGCTATAGGGCAAAAGGCTGTTTTTCAACTTGCAAGTGAATATCTGGGACCATATGCCCCATCCTTCACGAGTATGGGAAACGCTGAATAAATTCCTGTTTCAGCTTCATCTCCATGATCCAAACAATTTTTAAAATCTTTCAAGTTTGCCCTAGAGGATGAATTCAACATATCCATTTTCACGTACCCAATTGGGTTATCATTGGATTCAACCTAGATTTAACCTCACCCTGTACTGCCCTTACCAACCTCACTTGGTGAAGATAGTGCTCAAATTTTTAGATAGACTATGTTTGGATCCAGAAAAATATAAGAAAAAAGAAAGGAATATATTAAAAATTGCTTACAAGATTCATGTGAATACGATCTGTATGAAAAAAGTAATTTTTTTTTTTTAAAAAAAAAAGAACAATAAGGACATGTTTGAGAACTCTGGAAATTAGATCAGGTTAAGTCCAATATTCTATTGCTATCTAGTTTTTAAACCAGTTCAGGGTTGGTTTGAAAAAAATAGGTGTAGTGTTTATGCCTCATTTTCAATTCAAGGCTGAACTAATTTGTAGAGAAAAACATAATTAAAGACGTGCTTACCTATTGCGCATGTGCCTTGTATTTTGTGTTGGTATAATGTGTGCCACCTATCGCGCATGTGCCTTGTACTCTGTGTTGGTATAATGTGGGGCACTTCTTGTATACGGATTTGAGGGGATTTTTCTTACTCGTGTTGGGGAGCAAGAGGAGAATAGAGAGAAATACTTGTAAGTTGTAACCCTGGTTTTTCACCCATTAAGTGAAAGGATTCTTTATCACCATACATAGGCAATCTTGTCGAACCACGTAAATCATGTCGTGTGTGTTTGTGATTTTTGATTTATTTTTTCTTTTCTTTGCTATCGTAGTTTTGTGATTTTCTCTAAACTTCCAATTAACGTTGAAAGAAAATTAGTTAAATTCATCATCAATTGACCAGATTTTCAGATTAATTAATTTGTCGAAAAGAGAGAGAGTATGTGGTATTTTTCCTACTACAAAAACAGTCTGCAAAAAGGCCAAATACAAAACACCAACAATCATAGTTGCTTGATAGGCAGTAGGTAGCCTGTGTTTTTCAGTAATGCAGCAGCTCTTAATTCCTTCTTTCACTGTCTCACCACAGATAACATGCAATCATATATAATAGCATCGTTTCCAAACAAAAATAAATAAATAATAAATTAAGAAAATTAAAAAATAATAATAATTGAGTGTCAAAATTTGAATCTTAAAATGTAATTAAAGAGAAAAATAAAATAGATTAATAGTTATAATTTATAAAAAATAGTGTTTATGTATATGGTATAAAAATGTGAACACATGCAGCAAGCCTCTTTAATTTTGGTTTTGTATATAGATGAGAAGTGTTCTAGTCAGCACTACCTGACTTTAACTAAAGTCAGCTAAGAACACAAGCTCTTGGGTTCTCATTCACTTAATGGATTATTCATATCAAAATATCAATCCAATAGGAGTAGTGTTTATGCCTCATTTTCAATTCAAGGCTGAACTAATTTGTAGAGAAAAACATAAAGACATGCTTACCTATTGCGCATGTGCCTTGTATTCTGTGTTGGTATAATGTGGGCCACCTATTGCGCATTTGCCTTGTACTCTGTGTTGGTATAATGTGGGGCACTTTCTTGTATACGGATTTGGGGGGATTTTTCTTACTCGTGTTGGGGAGCAAGAGGAGAATAGAGAGAAGTACTTGTAAGTTGTAACCCTGGTTTTTCACCCTTTAAGTGAAAGGAATCTTTATCACCATACGTAGGCAATTTTGCTGAACCAGGTAAATCATGCCGTGTTTGTTTGTGATTTGTGATTTATTTTTTCTTTTCTTTGCTATCGTAGTTGTGTGATTTTCTCTACATTTCCAATTAACGTTGAAAGAAAATTAGTTAAATTGATCATCAATTGACTAAATTTTCATATTAATTAATTTGTCGAAAAGAGAGAGTATGTGGTATATTTCCTACTACAAAAAGGCCAAATACAAAACACCAACAATTAGAATGTAGTTCGCTTGTGGTTGTGGACAGTGGCGGAACCAGGAGTAAAGTCTAGGGGGGCCAAGCCCTTTAACAACCTTTCCCATCATGCACATATCATATATTGTGTATATATATATATATATATATAGTAAGGAAAGTCAAAAAGCTTGGGAGGAGCATGGCCCCCTTGGCTATGCCTTGGTTCCACCCTTGGTTGTCGATATCATATGTCATAGTTGCTTGATAGGCAGTGGGTAGTCTGTGTTTTTCAGTAACGCAGCAGCTCTTAATTCCTTCATTCACTGTCTCACTACATGCAATCATATATAATAGCGCCGTTTCCAAACAAAAATAAATAAATGATAATTTAAGAAAATTAAAAAATAATAATAATTGAGTGTCAAAATTTGAATCTTAAAATGTAATTAACGAGAAAAATAAAATAGATTAATAGTTATAATTTATAAAAAATAGTGTTTATATATATGGTATAAAAATGTGAACACATGCAACAAGCCTCTTTAATTTTGATTCTGTATATAGATAAGAAGTGTTCTAGTCAGTACTACTTGACTTTAACTAAAGTCAGCTAAGAATATAAGCCCTTGGATTTCCATTCACTTAATGGATGATTCATCTCAAGATACCAATCCAATGGCTCAGTGTTCTTAGTTGACTTTAACTAAAGTCAGTCAGGTACCCTGACCAGAACATTTTTTGTATATAGATATAGATATGTTTTGCATACACTGTTGGAATTAGGAGCATAAACCAACTATTTTCCCTCATTTTGATGTCTTGTCATTAATTCTTTAGTGGGTTGAGAGTACTATATATGGAAACTTTTTTTTTTCTTTTGAAATTGTGGTTTATTTTCAAAATGGAATACTACCTCGTCTCAATGCATTTCTGTCTACCCTAATTTGTTAGTATGATAGAACACATTCACCATGTTAATATATATTTAATGGGGTTTAATTTATAGCGTGTTTGGATTGAGGGAGTTGGAGAGAAGACAAGATCGAGAAAGTTTTTAAGTTTCTCTCCAATTCCCTTGTCTGGTTTTTCATAATGGGAGAGAAAGGGAAGGAGGGGGAGAGAAAATGAGAAGAAAGTGGATGCTTTTTTGTACTCTCCAAATTATAGAGATTTGGATAGAAAAGAAGAGAAATTGGGCAAATTTATTTTTCTGTCCACATATACTGCTTGGAGTGTTGAAGGAGTAAGGGTAATGTTGGAAATTACATCTTAATATTTTTTCTCATCGTCTCTTATTAATGAGAGCTATCCAAACAGGTGGAGAGAGAATTTCTCTTCGATCTCTTCTCTTCTTTTCTTTTGAGATTCTCTTCTCTTCTCTCTAATTCTCTTAATCCAAACATAGTGTTAGTGGGTTAAGACTGGTGCACATTGTTGGATCATGTCGTATAATTAGGGTTTCATTTATTATATTTTCTTTGGTCCTTCAATTGTGATTACATAAATGTAAATCAATTTAAACCCAACCCTCAAGTAGCTAATTAATTGATCCTAAATTTTGAGAAGAGAGATTTCTTCCTCTAATCCATGGAAGTCAAACTTTTAAATAAGCTGTATTTTCTTTTTTCTTTTTTTTTCCTTGGATCTTCTCTCTCATTTTTTTTTCCTCTCTCTTTGCCAAACAATAGGATGGTTTAATTATATGAAATAGAAATGGATGAACTGATTACAGTCATAGCTAGTGTCTTCTAGACTAGCTAGAAAAAGAGGAGCCAAACAGTTGGGCTGAATCATAGTAAAGGTTTTTAAGTCCTCAGTTAAGAGAACCTCCTATTCTACATAGGGGGCTGCCCTATTAGCAGTGTTGTCAAATCCGGACCGGACCGGTCGGTTCAACCGGTTGAATCGAGAACCAGGTGGTTCAACCCATTAAAACTAAAACCGGCCTATTTAGTAAAAATCGGTCAACTAGGATAGAAGAACTGGCCGGGTTTTGGTCTTTTTTTTATAAAAAAAAAATGTGCTAAAATGACTAAAATAGCCCCAATCTTTTCAAATTCTCTCAAAGCCAAGAAGGCTAAAAAGGCAAATTAGTCGAAAAAAATCTCAAATAGTAAAAAAAAACCCAAGCACCTAATTTAATAATACAATATTCTTATCTTGCATTTTAAAAAATATATATAATAAAGACTAATCAATAGTAATTATTAATTTTCAATTTTGATGACTGCACATACATTCAAATATATGAATTGATTGTACAAACATTTAAAAAAAATTATATTTTGAATCTATTTTGAATCTTTTACAGCTTTTATTCTAATAAATAAATAAATAAATAATATTTTTATGTCATCATGATGACGTCACGGTTCAACCTAATTGACCCTTAACTTAGTCACTTGTCCGGTTTGATAAATGGTCTAGATTTTAAAACATTGCCTATTAGAGTATGACTGCCTTAACAATATATATAGTGTTGATGCTAGGATGTCATTTTGTAGATTTAATTCCCATAAGTGATTATGACTTGTCCCGATCTGTTTCAAAATTTCGATTAATCTTTAATTTAAGTAATGAAGATCCGATCAATCTCTTGTCTATAGGAATTATTTAAATTGATATGTAATAATCAATTCAAAAAAATTTGCATCCCAAAATGATCCATTACAAATGAACTTAAAAAAAAATAAAAAAATAAAATAAAAATAACTGATAATGCCGCGATGCACATTATACATATTACAATAGTCTTATCATAGAAAGCAAGCAAAACATAAGTTCCTTTGTTAATTGCCAATTTTAATCATCCATTTAATCCTAAAACTAATATGCTAATACATAACAAGCAATCAAAGTATTTAAGTGGATGATTATGCCCCGTATTCTTTCTAATGATACGTGCCAAATAGGTCTCAAATCCTAAGTTGGTGGGTATTGATAAACATAAAGAATCAATACTCAAAAAAAATAATAAACAAATTTTCTTTTTTTTTTAAAACATGTCATCATGGCAACATTAATTCAATAGTAAATTTTTTTTTTTTGAAAAGTGTAACCTTTTATGATCACAAGCTCTTGACACGTCTTGGGCAAAAGTGATTTTAATTGGGGATGAGCCAACATTTTTAATCGATTAACCAATTAAAACTGAGAGTAGATTAATTTTTGCACTGTTGTGATCCTGAAGATCCCACATCGTTCCTACACAATCTACTGAGCAGGTTTAAATGGGGGTAACCCTTCACCTAGAATGACGCGTTTTAAACCCGTGAGGCCCAATAGTGCTAAAGCGGACAATATCATGTCAGACCCATTTATAACACATTGTGAGCACGATCGCGATGGGGGGTGTGTTGTGATCCTGAAGATCCCATATCGCTCCCACACAATCTACTGAACAGGTTTAAATGGGTGGTGACCCTTCACCTAGAATGACGCGTTTTAAACCCGTGAGGCCCAGTAGTGCCAAAGCGGACAATATCATGCCAGACTCATTTATAACATGCACATATTATAACCATACCCCTTTTTTAATTGATTAATTGATTAATCAATAAAATAGTAATCACAAAGATACAAATAGCTCCTAGAAACAACAATCCGAGCACGTCTCTTCTTACCAATATAATAATTATTATATCTCACTTGATATAAGTTGGAATGAAGCATATAATATGTCGTTGGAAAGCTAATGCGACATAGATTCAAAATACATAAATATTGTATGTTAAAACTTGTTCTATGTGCATTAAAAATTGGCCCGAAGATTCTGGAAAAGTAACCAAGTTATAAAAACAGCAGTTTCGCACTTTTTCCTAAATATGTATCGGATTTGCTTGAAAATTTATGGGATAATTCTTCAAACATACTGGAATAAAGCCATAAATTATTATTATTATTTTTTATTATCAAAAACACTATATCTAAAAAGAAATTTTAAATAATCTCTATAATGGTATTTTTATTTAAATTTCATGTAAATACGATACATAGGACATGAAAGGGCGAATCAACAAGCCTAAGGCTCTGATACTAATGTAAATAAATATATAAATATAATCCATATTGCATCCAATTGAGTTTAGGATTACCTAAATGCAGAAGCGGTCCAATCGAATTGATCCTACACTTATTGTTACTAGCTCACACACGTCCACACAATCCACGAATGCCAAGAACACGAAGTAAGCCTTCGTGTACGCCTACGAACTTGTCTAGATCGAAGGAGTGGCTACTAGAGAGTTCCCCCTTGATGTTTCATGACTCCAAATCCAAGAGTTTTGGTGATGGCTCTTAGAGAGAGAAAAAACTTACGTATGTTTTTGGATGAGTTAATCAGTTATTTGAGATTATAGGAGTACATATATATAAAGAGAACTCAATCCTAATTAGAGTAGGAATCATCCACTAAGGAGATATCTCTAGAATTAGGATGATGACTTATATCCTAATCCACTTAGGAGATATAAGTCATCTAAAACTCTTAATCCCAATCAAATAATTATCCACCCAAGTGGATGGATATTGGTTCGGGTACGAACCCGACCCAATAATTATTAACAATATGGAATAGAAATGGATGAACTGATGACAGTCATAGCTAATGTCCTAGACTAAATAGAAAAAGAGGAGCCAAACAATTGGGCTGAATCATAGTAAAGGTATTTAAGTCCTCAGCTAAGAGAACCTCCTATGCTGCATAGGGGGGCTGCACTGTTAGAGTATGACTGCCTTGACAATATATATATATATATATATAGTCATTCTATTATAAGGTCAACCTTGCATAAGGTTACGCAAGGTCGGCTCCGTATCTCTAATTTTAGAAGAGAGTTCGTAAAACTGACCGTTAGATTAGATGTTCCCACTCTGTATGTCATGCCTGCAAAAAATCACAGTGATCCGACGGTTGGTTTTTGAAATATGTCATTGTGAAAATATGCAACTTATTTGTTCTTCAAAAAATCACCATTTTTTTTAATGTCAGTTATTTCAAAAACCAACCGTCGGATCACTGTGATTTTTTGTAGGCATGACATACAGAGTGGGAGCATCTAATCCAACGGTCAGTTTTAAGAAGTTTCCTCTACACTTGGAGATATGGAGCCGACCTTGTATAACTTTATGCAAGGTCGACCTTATAATAGAATGACTATATATATATATATACACACACAAAGGTGCTGTTATAAGGTGCACCTGATGCAAGATGCATCAGGTGCCCTCCTCTACAACCATCTGTGATTAAAATTTTTAAAAATTGACCGTTGGATTAGATACCCCTATAATGTATATATGTCATGTCTGCCAAAAATCACAGTGATCCAACGGTTGGTTTCTGAGAAAACTTACTGCTAAAAATCTATGACTTTTTTGTTCTTTAAAATGTTATCATTTTTTAGCAGTCAGTTTTCTCAGAAACCAATCGTTGGATCACTGTGATTTTTGGCAGACATGACATACATTATAGGGGTATCTAATCCAACGGTCAGTTTTTAAAAATATTCATCACAGGTGGCTATAGAGGAGGGCACCTGATGCTAGGTGCTATGGTCAGGTGCACCTGATGCATCTTGCATCAGGTGTCCTCTTATAGAGCCACTTACAGTGCAAATTTTGGAAAATTGACCGTTGAATTAGATACCCCTATAATGTATGTCATGCCTGCCAAAAAACACAGTGATCCAACGGTTGGTTTTTGAGAAAACTGATTGCTAAAAAATGATAATATTTTTAAGAAAAAAAAAAAAGTCACAGTTTTTCAAAGTTATATTTTTCAAAAACCAACCGATGGACCACTGTGATTTTTGGCAGACATGACATACATTATAAGAATATCTAATCCAATGGTCAGTTTTTCAAAAAATTTAGCACAAGTAGCTCTACAAGAGATCACCTAATGCAAGAAGCATCAGATGCACCTGATATTAGAAGTTATATATATATATATATATATATATATATAGAGAGAGAGAGAGAGAGAGAGAGAGATAGGGAGAGATAGGGATGTCAACGGGGCGGGTTTTGGCTTTCCCAATCCCGTCCCATGAATAAAAATCATTTCCCAAACCCGTCCAATACCAACTTAAAACGGGACGGGACGGGGCGAGAATTATGCGATGCGGGGCGGTGCGGGGCGGGTTTTCCCATCGGGTTTAAGAAAATAATTAAAATACTCTTTAAACTTCAATTTTATTTTATTTTGGAATGAATCCTAACCATAATCTCAACAATTTTTTTATTTCTAACTTGGATTATAAGTATTTGTAGTTAAAATATATATTCATACACACTAACTTGATGAAAAGAATAGAAAAAAAATAGAAATAATAAAAATCTTAAAACACTAAATAGCATAAATAAATGGAAAAGATTTTAGTATAATTATATATACATAGATATTCGGAGCGGGGCGGGGAAGCCATATCTCATTCTCGTCCCAAACCTTATAGGATTTTTAATTTTTTTCCCAAATCCTATAGGGTTTTCAAATATATATCTCAAACCCTTCCCAATAGGGGCGGGCCGAGGCGGGGCGGGTTATCCTTTTAACCCATCCCATTGACATCCCTAGAGAGAGAGAGAGTATGATTGCTACCATCTCGCTAAACACAGTGAAGGGTAGAGAAAACGACATCCTGTTAATCTAGCAGCATGTCTTTTTATTTTTAAGAAATAGAAATGCATTAATAACCATTACTTAATATTAGACTATGTCCGGATGTGGAATTGCAAAGAGGAATTTTTATTATTTAATAAATAAATAAATAAACAAAAGTAAAAGAGTTTACAATTCTATTGGGGGAAATTCCCTGTTTGGTAAACTAGAAGTGGAATTTATAAAAATTCTAAGAGGAAGTTGAATGGGGGCCTAAAATTCAAAATTTAAATTTCATTTCAAAAGTGTTATTTTACAACTCCCTTTGTGGAAGAGATGTCAGAAAGGTGCTGAACGAAACCTTTCAATAAAGAGAAGCTCACCCATAATACCTACAATACCTTCTGGGTAAATTAGTTGCCTCTTCGTCCCTCGCTCCGATCCCTCCCCAAACTCTAGCATCCACTTTCCATTGGAAATTCCACTCTCCATGAAATTTTAAAATTCCATTTAACAATCCTAACTTTTAAAAATTTCATCCAAACAAAGAACATGCATGGAATCCCAACATTTATAATTACTCATATGAATTTTGAAATCCCATCTTTTAAAAATTCCAAGTTTTTTTGGAATTACATATCCAAACACAGCTTAGGGTGTTTGGATTAGGAATATATTCCTATGTTGTGGAAAAAAAAAAAAAAGAAGAAGAAAAAGAATGAGGAGGGAATTTTTCATTTTTTATTTCTTTTTCTGTTTTAGTTCAGATGGAGGCCCAGCCCAAGAAAAAAAATTATAGAATAAAATTTCTGGGCATTGAGACCCCAACAATGTCACCTCTCGTGAGGTTTCACCAACTCAAAAGGGTATTTTAACAAAAATTGACTGTTGGATTTGATACCCTTCTTATGTGTGTCATGTCTGTCAAAAATCACAGTGATCCGAAGGTTTGTTTCAGAAAAAATAGACAGTAAAAAAATGGTGACATTTTGAAAAACAAAAAAGTCACGGTTATTCACACTGATATTTTTCAAAAACTGAGCATTGGATCACTATGATTTTTGGCAGGCATGACATACATAAAAGGGGTATCAAATCCATTGGTCACTTTTTCAAAACATATTGCTCAAGTAGTTATAATTGAAGTCACCTAACGCAAGTTGCATCAGATGCACTTGACCTTAGCATTCCTGTATATATATACATATATATGCCCAAAGAGCCTTGCAATGAAGCTCCTAATTGCCAACCAATCCGCACAAACAAACATTGGCTTTTCTATACTGAGTGTGTGAGTGTGCACCACCATTCCCTCTGCAATTAAGTTTGGATATACATGTTTAGATTAGTGTCCTTTCTTATATCCATTAGCATTAGTGCAGCCTAAGAGTCACAGGCTCACAGCTCTAAATCCCCAATTCCATGCAAGTGACAGATACCCATGGCTTCCCAAAGTTTCAGCTGCCATATATGCCCATAGTGGAAGCTCTACTCACATTAACCATAAATCCTCCTGACTAGTTCTATTGGGTAGATGGGAAGTCCAAAATCCAACATAACAAGTTCAAGTTTAATATTAACGATGAATCACATTCAGTGTATATTTAGCCCAAGCTCATTAGTACGATAATCCACGCGCGAATCTCAACAAATTCTCATTTTTATTTTGTAAAATATATCCCTACTCGTGAGAATGTAAAATTTCTCACGAATAAACAGATGAAAGCACATTAAATTTATAAAGATTCTTGGAGCAAATGAACGTGGGTCTGTTGCTTGCCAAAAAAGATTTCGATGCTCAAGTGAGGATAATAATCAATTCATAATCCATAAGTGATCGATTGACAATCGATATGATTTGTTCTGATCTGTTTCAAAATTTTGATTAATCTTTAATTTAAGTAATGAAGATAATATCAATCTCTTATCTATAGGAATTGTTCAAATTGATATGTAATAATCAATTCATAATTATGATGATTTTAGACTCTTTATCCTCTCCCAGGTCCATGCATCTCCTTTAGAGCAGCCCATCTGTGATTCATTAGCTTAACCTAACCCATTAGAGATTTTTCAAAATTTCGATTAATCTTTAATTTTTGCCTCAAATATGCTAGCTGGTTTCTCATACAGCATGGATCACCAACCCTCTTCCCATTTGGTAGAAAGAGGTTAAGTCCATTTATGACAAATTCGTTTATTTTTTCGTTTTGGTTAAGAGATAGAAGACTCAAATTAACCTCACATAATAGCCTATGATCAAGTTTCAAACCCCAAAAATCTCCCTTATAATAAGAAGATGAGATACCATTTAAGTTATAAAGCTCATAGTCATATATATATATGAAAAATACCTAGGGTTGGAGTCTTCGACCAGCTATAAATTTGTTTATATGCATAGAATCATGCATATTTGGTCATGGAAATAAGAATGATTAGTGCCAATATTAATAAGCTAGGTACGGTACATTAATATGGTTGACAATATTAGCAAAAAAAAAAAAGTATAAATATATACTTTATACTTAGGTCCCAATTGCAAAATGGATTTTGAAAAACAGACCATTAGATATCATTCTTAAGCATTTCATGTATACACACCAAAAATTACAGTGATCCAACTGTTGTTTACTCAAAAGTGTCATTGACTTTTCTATTCTTCAAAATGCCACTGTTTTTCCACGGAGAATATTTGAGAAATCGACAGTTGGATTACTGTAATTTTTAGCATGCACGTTATGCATAAGGGGATTATCTAATCCAAACATCGGTTTTTCACAACCTAATTTGTAATTTGCTCTAAGCAGGTCATCTTATGCAATTTTTGCACAAGGTGCACATTATAATAGTATGCCTATGTATATATATTTATAGGAGAAACTACAGTTTAATCCCCTTAACTTTCACCGATTTACACTTTGCATTCCTTTTATTTTAATTGCAATATATTGATTCTCTATAGTTTTGTTTTGCGATACTCTTACACCTTTCTATCCATTAGACATTTGGTATTAGCCTTTTTTTATTATTATTATGCTATATTTATCCCAAATTGTTAATATATTTACAAGCATATTGGTGAAGTTTTCATGATTTTTTTCAATATATTTTGATTTTTATGAATTATTTTCTCCATACAGTAAATAAAATTCATAATAAATATATATATTGAGAAAAATCATGAAACTTCACCGATACGCTAGTACATATATTAGCAATTTAGGATAAACACTTCATATATATATATATATATATAAACTGACACCATTTTTCAATATAAAAAAATAAAAAAAATAAAAAAAATAAAAATAAAAAACACTAACTAATCGAAGGGTTCAGAGTATCACAAATTAAAACTATAGGGGATCAATATGTTGCAATTAAAATTAGGGTGATTCTATTGCCACCCACCCCATATTGCTAGTTGCACCCACTTACTACTTACACCCACTGATAAAATTTTAAAATATAATTTTTGGGAGGGGCTATTTGCAGCACTGGTTTTACTTAATGCAGCACAGATTCTAAGTACAACTCACCTATTTTATTTTTTACTAAAGGCAGCACATTAAAAATATAATAAGCATGACCATATTACCCCTTGACTACATACAACCCAGTATTAACACAATTACTTTAAGCAACCCATAATATTTTAACATTTATAAAATGACTATATTACCCCCAACACCAAAACAAAACAAAGAACCGTTTCTTTCCCTCCTACGTGTGTGTTTGTTTGCATTCGACAACCTCTCGCCGAAGAAGACGCATACTGCTTCGATTTTGGTTCTTCTACTACACGATCCCTTGACAATCGTCTTATCGTCGATCATGGAAGAGCATCTTAAAGAGGTTAGTTTTATGTATGCACTCACCCTACAAACTTTATTTTTAGGTTGGTTTGTATATTATTGGTAAACATTATATTTGGATTAAACCTGCTTCAAAACATAAAAAGTAGCACTCTATAATAATTATGGTATGATGGTATTACGAAAAAAACCCATATTACGAGCGGAAAAAAGAAAAAAAAAAATCTGTTTTCGTGTTCGCATTCGGCCTGGTTTAGCCGAATATGTAGACTCCATATTCGGTCATGTATTACCGAATACATATAGTTTCATTCGACTTCCATTTACCGAATATGACTATATGTAATTTTTTTATAATACCGAATTCAATATCATATATTCGGCCACATGTAACCGAATATGAACATTTTTTATTCGACCAATTGTAACCGAATGGGATAAATTTCTTTTAAATAATTGTTTCAGTTCCTATAAATAATTTTTCTAACTTAATTCCATATCATGCAGTCACATTTACAGATAGTCCCCTATGAAGAGCCTACTGTCGTAGATCTTGCCGAGTTTTTTATTACAAAACGGGTAAATCGGGACTCCTAATATTGTGAATTTATATATTATTTTTTAAAAGTATGCTAAATCATGGTGTATACATTTGTAGGTATTTTCTACTCGTGAAGAGCTTGATATATATGTAAGAAGCATCGGTAAAGAACATCGAATGGTGGTTATTACTCTTAAGTCCGAGGTGAATACGAGTAATAGAACGCCAGCTGTGTATTATGGGTGCGAGCGGAGCGGCAAGTTTCGATCGCAGAGAGCGGAGTTGAAGAAAGATGTATCGACAATCAATGTTGTCAAGAAGAAAAAGAAAGATGTGCGTGAAGCGGCAACGAAAAAGTGTAACTGTCCTTTCAAGTTAAAGGGCGTCATGTTAAGCACAGATTCTTGGGGTTTGATCGTTTTGAATGGCAAGCACAACCACAAGATCGGAGAAAATTTTGATGGCCACTCATATGTTGGTAGATTGACCCCGTCAGAGTGGGATTATGTTCATGAATTGAAGTCCGGGGGGGTGAAGGCAGTTGAAATTCTTCGGTTGTTGAAGAGAAAAGATCCCAATAATGCATCTACACAGAAGACCATTTACAATGCATTGTCAAAGATGAATAGAATGGATTTGGGGGGAAGAACTGTAATGCAAGAACTCTTCAAAGAGATCACCGATAATGGATATTTCGAGAGGCATAAGTCTTCGGATGACGGAAGTGAAGTGACAAGCATATTTTGGGCACATCCCGAATCCATCAAACTTGTTAAGTGTTTTCCTCATGTTCTTTTGATGGATTGCACCTACAAGACCAACAAGTACAAGATGCCGCTACTACAGATTGTTGGATTAACATCAACGGATATCACTTTTTCTTTGGCTTTTGCATTGATGGAATTTGAGCGAGAGGACTATTATAGTTGGGCTTTGGAGCAATTGTCATCCGCAATTGGTGAAGGTTATACACCTTTGGTTGTTGTTACAGATCGTGAGCTTGCATTGATTAATGCCGTCAAACAAATTTTCCCAACTGCAAAGAATTTCATATGTAGGTGGCATATTTCAAGAAATATATCACAAAACTGCAAGAAGTTATTTGAAAGGGGGGAAGATTGGTCATCATTTATATGTTCATGGTGGGATGTAGTGAATGCAGAAGATGAAGAGATGTATGTTTATCAGTTAAACAGAATGGAGGAGACGTTCTATGAATTTCCAAAGGCGTTGGAGTACTTGAAGTCTTCGTGGTTGAATGACTTCAAAGAAAATTTTGTGGCTGCGTGGACCGATCGCTACATGCACTTCGGTTGTACAACAACCAATAGAGTGGAGAGCGCCCATGCGGCACTGAAGAGGCGTTTGGGGACATCAATGAATAACATCATAGAAGTTTTTAAACTTGTACATGGTAAGATGCTTATACAACATAATCAAATCAAGGCATCTTTTGAAGTGAGCATGTTTAAGGTTTATCATAAGGTCCAGGGGATTCCACAGTGCAAATTGCTTGTTGGCATTGTATCTCATAGGGCGTTGGAGTTGATTGTTGATGAATTGGAGCGTACTGATATTGTTGGAGTCGATCAAAATGTTTGCCGTTGTGTATTGACTCGCACACACGGGCTTCCTTGTGCGCACCAGTTGGCAACATGGAAGATTAAGGGAAGGCCCATTCCCATTGATTCGATTCATATATATTGGAGGTCTCTTTCCTATACTCCAATGGTTGAGAATATCCCAAATGACATGATCGATTATCGGCCACTAATTGATCTCTATATACAAAAGTTTAATGATTCGACTCCCGAAGGTCAACAAGATTTGTATTTAAAACTGAAAGAAATAGTTAAGCCATCCGCTACTATTCTACGGGAGCCAAAAGTGAAGAAATCCAATAGAGGTAGACCGAAGGGTAGTAGTCAGAAGAGGGTTCGTGAAGATGTAACGACCAGACGGGATCCATCCGGGTTTGAGTACGAATCGATTGAATCTAAACATAAGCTTAAGGATGCCGCATTATCCAATAAGAGGAATAAACTAACAGTTGTGAGGAAGCCAATGTCCTCAATTTGTCGACAGAGTGATGATACAAGGAAATATGGAAAACTTATTCCTAAAGCAATTTTTGATCACGTTGCTTTCATGGTAGGGGTCAAAGCCGATGGAAACTGTGGATTTCGAGCCGTTGCGGGACAGCTGGGTATGTTTGAAGACGATTGGGGCATTGTACGGAAAGATTTGCTACACGAGTTAGAAAATAATCAGACTCTATACGAGGAGATCTTTTCTAGGAGTGTAGAAGATTTTGAAACTGTGAGAAATCGTTTGATATGGGACAGTGCAGGTAATGCTCCGATAAATAAATGGATGAGCTTTCCTGACATGGGACACCTTATAGCTTGTAGTTACAATGTGGTTTGTATCCTTATTTCGAACGAACAATGTTTGACATTTTTGCCTTTGAGATCGGACCCGATACCGGTTGGTAATAGAAAATATGTCGTATTGGCTTTGATTAACGGAAACCACTTTGTACAAGTAGTATTGAACCCGAATGCTCCACTTCCCCCTATTTCAATAGCTTGGAAGCGATGTGCGCTCGACAATGCAAAGGGATGGGCCGATAGTCATTCATCACATTTTGCGCGGTTTCTTGAGCTTGACCTACCTCAAAACTTAGCTGTCAGTGATGAATTTATTGATTTAAGTGATGATTAGACACACAATGTAACTAGGCCTACCTCAAATTATGTAATTGGGATTTTTTTTGTTATCAAATGGATATAATATGATAATTTCTTACAACTTCATTAATTTTGTTATCATTTGGTATTTTGCTTGAATTCTGTGCCAATTGTTGAGTATATTATCACCTTGTTTTCTTTTAGTGTTCAATAAACTGTTTTATAAATTTCAAAAACGAAAATGCAGATTTTTAATCCCCATTCGGTAACCAACAACCGAATAATAATACTTATATTCGGCAACTAACAACCGAATAAAATACTAGTAATTCGATCTGCAGGTACCGAATATGAGGCCGGGGCATGTTTAACTAAAATATATATTCGACCCCTTACTGCCGAATGTGTGTCTTTATATTCGTTACATAGTAGCCGAATGTGGCTATATATATTCGGTCTGTTGTGGTCGAATATGAGGCCGGGGCATGTTTAATTAAAATTGATATTCGACCACATACGGCCGAATGTTTCTCTTTATATTCGTTTTGTAAATGCCGAAGGTTTGTACATATATTCGGTCTGTGATTGTCGAATATGTGGCCGAGGCAAACAAAAATGATATTCGAATACCTATTGCCGAATATTACTATCATTATTCGGTACACTGTGGCCGAATGTTTTGTAATATATTCGTTACCCTATTGCCGAATATGTGTTGGTTTTGACCGAATTGCTTCTTCATTTTAACACTGATTCCCTAATACACAACAGAAGCCAATGACAATTGAAGTCTATCAATTAACAAAAATATAAAGACAACCAATTAACCAAAATATACATTCAATTAACCAAAGTCTATAATTGGAGTTGATACCCAAAAAAGTCATTCAATTAACCAAAATATAACAATTTACAACATTCATTACATACATATTGTGAAATATGCAAAACATAATTCAATATCAAAAAGTTCCATCATGTAAATGCTCCATAGAGTCTCTCAGCCTCGACCGGCTCGTTGCTTTCGAGTTCGTCCTCGCCCTTCAGTAGCTGTCGATGCTCGTCCTCGTCCTCGCCCTCTGACGTCTCTTATAATCCTACTTGTCCCTTGCCTTACCAAACCTGTATCTGTTTCATCTTCCCGGACTACTGGCGAAGATGCATGTACCGTGGCCTCGATCGTGTCATCACCGAGGATGGATGCGATAAGCCTCTCCCGCTCTAGAATATCACGCAGTGTTTGTCTTTCACCCAGCTTTATAGACTCATGTAAAAGAGAAAGGGCTTTCTTTCTGCGGTTATTCTGTAAAAAAAAAAGTTACTGACAAATTTAGTTCAAAATAACATAATTGAGTTAAAGAGTTAAATTCAAATAAAGAAATGTTCATACTCACCAAATCAATGTAAGCATCCCCAAACGATCGCGGAAGAGGATGATCGGATGTAGAGGTAGAGTCGGTGGGATGGATCCTCACATGACTTCTCTCTGAATACCAGTCCTCATACCCTTCCTCACACATCCATGGGCTATCTGCATCGCACTTCTCTCCACGGCTACTAAGGGAAAGACAGTGGTGGCGCCAGGTAGTCCATAAGTACTCCACGTAAATGTGCTGTACAGAATACAGGTTTGCTTTGGCTCCTCTTTTTGCTTTCGATGGAGGGATGGGCGCGTGATTCCATGGACTGGTTTGCACGTACCCAAACTGCCTCAAAACGCGGGCAGGATGGTACGGCTCAACCTGATCGCAGAAAGCGATACATCCACAGTACCACGCTATGTCCTCGAATGGATGAGCGTCTCTACAGCCACTGTAGGGATCCCAAATCACCTATACATACAAAAATTATAACATGTAAATTTCGTGAACTATAGCAAATATATTCAAATATATGCAATGAGAGACTTGATATTTAGACTTACATTTTCCTTTATGATATTATCTATTTGCTGCCTCAGGAATTTCAATCTATTGGGTGCATCTGCAGCGCTCACTGAGGATCGAGGCTTCCACTTCATTGCTCGTGGGTTGCCATTGATGTATTCTAGGTCGGGTGTAGGCCGCTCCACAATGAAGTGTTCGTATATCCAGGCCTGTATTTATAAAAAAATAAAATAATAATAAATAAATGATTTAGTATATGAAAATGAGACAAAGTATTCAAAAAATAATGTACCTCCATCAGAGTGAGATAGCCAGCTATCTGCTTAACCTCATACCGTGAAGCAATCCCCAATTGCCTGTACAGATATGCTAACCCAGCTGTGCCCCAGGCATAGTTGCCTACATCTCCAACATCCGACAAGAGGTTTAAGTATGTGACTGGAACCTTCGTTCCCGTCTTGTCGGAGAAGAGTGTACATCCAATGAGGTAAAGAAGATAGGCTCTCACGTGCCTGTCAATAACTGCATTCGAATCAGTCTCCTTCGCCTTATTTGCAAAGGTTTTCCTCAACCACTCCATCCTCACATAATTGCATTTGTTGATTTTCAATTCGTCCAATGCTGCTTGTTGACTCACTCCTAATAATTTATGTAGCAGGCGAATGGCTTCCTCCTTTCGAATATCTTTAGCCCTCACAAAATTTCCAACAACTGGCAAACCGGTAATTTGTTTGACATCGTCGAGCGTAATAGTCATCTCTCCGAAAGGTAGGTGGAAAGTGTTTGTCTCGGGATGCCAACGCTCGACGAATGCCGAAATCAAAATACGGTTAATGTGGGTGTAGGACACCTGCTTCAGTTGGCACAAAGGTGTATTACTCACCCTAGTCTTAAACCTACTGCACTCGGTCTTCCAGTGCCATTCAAATATTTTTGTGACATGCTGTATACATTTGAGAGGTTCTCGATCCTACACAATAAACGAACATAGTTAGTAAATCGATAATTGATAATAAAACTAACTACTTTATAACTTATTTATGAATTAATGAAAATTAACAATGTACCTGTCCGTCCCAAATGTATCTCGCTACATGTGTTTCAAAACTCTTCAAAATTTGAATATTCTTGGGCCCTCCGGGGAATTCGGTAGTTGCAGAACCGGAAGGCTGTGATTGTCCCTTCGTCGTTGCCTTCCGCTTCCCCTTCGCCACTACTTTCTCCTTCCCCTTCGTACCCCGGGGAGCAGCAATTTCCTCCTCCTCACTCTCACTCTCACTCTCCTCCTCCCTCACACTCACACTCTCACTCTCACTCTCACTCTCACTCTCACGGGCTTCCTCATCCCTATCTCCATCACTCTCAATCTCCTCTCCCTCAGTCTCACTGTCCTCCTCACTCCCACTTTCACTATTGGTGCTTGAATCATCGGAGTCAATGCTTACATCGTGCTTTCTTTTGGACTTCTCCTCATGATGGTCGTCACTCTCACTCTCATCCCGTGATGCACTGGCATCCTCACTATCTTCTCCAGATTCATGTACATGTTGAAGTTCAATGATTCCTTCAACATTACCCCGAACCGCCTGTTCGATGTCTTCCCTTACCTCTGTTGCCAATGAAGCACCTGCTGCCTCTGATGCAAGCTCTAATGAAGGATCGACTGTAGGATCTAAAGCAGTCTGTATTGCAGGCTCATCTTCTGCCACAACCCCTGCTCCCCCATCCACTGACTGTGCCACTGTCTTTTTACTCTTCTTCACGTACACTTTTTCATTTTCACGTTTCTTTCGCTCTGATGCAGTTGGACGCTTTCGCTCTTGTGTTTCCTCCATAGATGTGTCCTCAATTGGCCGTTTAGTACCGGCTATTGCATCCATTTTCCCTACAAAAAAAAAAAAATTTACAATGATTGTTATAAAGAATGATAATTAAGAAAAAAATCAATAACCATTAACATATTTATGTAGACTAATATATTCATAGATTCAACTAATGAAAACAGTCACATTTCACATATATGTAGAGTGTTTCAACCTTTTAGCATATATTCTATTATATTAAGCCGAACCTTCCATTGGGTATTTACATTGTGTGTGGGCACAATGCCAAACCACATGATTTAAAGTGCTGCCAATGGGTAATCTCCAAGCACATGATTTGAATCACACTAATGCCATGCCTAGTTGCAAAGTTTCTAAAAGAAAATGAAATTTAATAATATAAAGTTATTGCTCATATAAAATCTATTCTTTCCTAATATTGCTTACTGTCAAGACCTATATAACAGTTTCTGAAACTGTAATATTTTATTCCATTTCCATTTGATTCAAGCAAACCAAACTTTTCAATTCCCATCAACATTTGCATATACTTTATTGCATTCAAAATACTGTAAACCAGCAAAGTACAGGAAGAACATTCAAAATTGTAGATGATAATTAAAGCAACATAATGGCCCAACTCAACTGGGTACCACCAATTTGAAAATACTACATATTTGAAACATATTTAAGTTTGAATCTGTGAGGATTCAGAAGGAAGTATTAGATTCTAACAATTTAAAGTTTATGAAAAGTTTTCAGATGTATCCATAAAAATTGACGGATGCATTGGAAATATATCTTAAGTTCCACAGATATTGAGTAGAAAATCTTATTCTTAAGTATCCAATCCCATGTAGTTGGGATTAAGGCTTGGTTGAGTTGAGTTGAGTAGGTTTACACTGATATTAAGTAGGAAATTGTTGGTGATGACATAGGAATAGCATGAAATGAAAAGCATAACTCTGTGTAACAATTTCCATTTAAAGAGCACAGTAGTGAAAATTTATTTGTCTACTCAATTGATGCAGATGCAATCATGAATCCAATTTAGTCAAGAATCCAATTTTGCATGAGTGAAGTAAGGCTAATGTGTAGTGTGTTGATTCATTTTTGGATATTTGAGGAAATGAAACGTATTCGGCCCCTAACAACCGAATATGACCAAAACACTTCGGCCACTACTGACCGAATTTAAAGATATATATTCGAATACTAATGTTCGAATAAAATTCAAAACATTCGACAGTATGTTACCGACTATTAGTGTACATATTCGGCAACCTAGTGCTGAATGAGAATTTCAAAATTCGGCATTTTCAGGTCGAATGCGATCTATTATAACTTGAAATACATTTTTCTAACAAAACACCTAACATTCCAACACTCAAATACGAACATCCACCATTTAAATTCGGCATTTTCAGTGCAAACCCTATTCACAATCACAAAACTAACCTATATCATTCAAAATACATTAACAATCAATCACATTCCAAAAAGAAATCATACCAACGGTAGGGAGAAGACGTAGAAGATGGTGGCTACTCTTCGCTTGTGGATTTGCAAATGACACAGAGCCTGGTGCTTCTTGGCTTGTGATGCTTTGTGGCTGGAGGTCATGGCTTGTGGAAGAAGAACCGGTTGTTGCTGATTTAGTAAAACCACTGTTGCTGCTCGTGGATATGGAAGCTCGTGGATATGGAAGCTTGTCGAATACGAAGCTAATGGCAATGGTTTCCGTTTGAATATGGAAGAGGATGGGTATGGGTTTCTCGGGGGTGGCTTGCCGAATGCGAATAGGAACTTGTTTTTTAAAACCTTTTATTTTTGTTTTTGTTTTAATTCAATAAATGGGTTGCATATAGTATTTTGTCTAGTATTTAGACTTATGGACATTAATGGTATTTTTAAATTTTTGTTTTGTTTAATACTGGGTTGCCTAAATCAATTGAGGACTGTATTTAGAAAAGGGTAAAATAGACTTAATCAAAATTTTAAATGGGCTGCATTAAGTAAAACCAGTGCTGCAAATAGCCCCTCCCATAATTTTTACTACCTACACCCTCTATAATACCCAAACTAACCTCAACTCAACCAACTCTAAAATATAAGTTTGTTTTTTACACCCACCTAAAACCAAAAAGCTCTAAATATTTGTTTATCTCCATTTAAAGAGAAGCTTGTTTTCTGCACTCCACGAAGAGAGAATCCCAACCATATATTCTACCATTCATCTCATAGAGAAGTTTATTTTCTTCACTTCACGAAGAGAAAGTAAGCCAACCATTCTGTAATATGTTCTAACTTAATTAGTATGCTAAATATTCTAATATGTTTGGCCGACGACTATTAAACATAAGATGATATTCTACTAGTGCCTACTGAATATTCTGTAATGTTCAACACTCCTTGCTGAATATTTTTATAAGTTCTGTTGGTGTGACTGAATATAGTGATATGTTCAATTACTCCTATCTGAACATTGATTTATGTTTAATATCACAGAGATGAACAAAAGTACGAATTTAAAATTAAAATATCTTAAAAAAAGTGAATCATACTTTTAAAAAAAAATGCGCCTTCTCGTTGTTGGAATCATCCCACATGACCACTTTATTGTCCATTAATCAATAAACACCTCTTTTTGTTAGAGTTTTCACAAAGTTATATGATAGTGTAAAAGTTTGTAAGATTAAGGTTTATGGAAACAATAAGAATGTGGGAAGGAGAAGGTGGGTGCAAGAAGTAATATGATTTATTTTACTTATCTAATATTACCCATAATAGTAAATTTACATGTGGCTGCAATAGTAATAAAAAAAATTATTAATTGGTGGGTGCCACTAGCAATATGAGTGGATGGCAATAGAATCACCCTTAAAATTATAGGGATGTGAAATATAAATTAGTGATAGTTGAGAGAGTCAAACTATAATTTTTTCATATTTATATATATAATGGCCAATGGTTAGAATCAAAGTTCAAAGTTCATCCTGCCCCACAGATGCCTTAGCCTGAATCAGCATTACCATAGCATTAAAGATTAGTAGCATTAATGATTAAGTAACTTAATATGGAAACGCTTTCTTTAGATATAAAAATCAAGTACAAAACCATGATTTGCGCATTGAATTGTGACATACGTAACTCCCTAAACAAGTTTGCAAGGAAAAATTGATGTACTCCATCATTTGTACACACATATGATTGAACATTGCGTGAAATGCAATCCATTCACTAATGTTTAGGGTTTTGAGGGCCCTTCTTGAAGGCAAATTTGGTAGCTAAAACTAACCAGAAATATTTAGGGTTTTGAGACATCTCAACTATATTGACACAGACTCAACCCTAACCAACTCAATTTGACAATTCAGGACTGAAGAAGACTCTTCCTCTTGCGGGTGAAAGCAGCAACATAACAGAATAACAGTACAAAATGAATTCTGCACCTTAGCCTCCATCACTTTTTGGCATCTTTCATCTTTTTTTGAAGAGGGGTACCGTAGCTTGAACCCCGGTAAAGGGACCAGAGTTAGCAGTACATGACCATAAAGCCACTGCAAGCATTGGTGACATCTTTCATCTTTACCACCACACAGGGGCAGAGCCAGGATTTAGTATTACGCTGGGCTAGGATAAAACGAGGATAAAGAACGAATAAGTACCAAAGACACACACACACACACACCCCACACACACACATATATATAGTATTGCTATTATCAGGCCGATCTGACGCAATTTTACATCAGGTTGCCTCCATATGGCTAATTTTAGATGACATAAAGTAAAACGGGCCGTTGGATTAGATGCCCATCTTCTATATGTCATACCTGCAAAAAATCACAGTGATCCGATGGTTGGTTTTTGAAAAAATTGGTGTTAAAAAAATGGTGATATTTTGAATAACAAATAAGTTATATATTTTCACAATGACATTTTTGAAAAACCAACCGTTGGATCACTATGATTTTTTGCAGGCATGACATACAGAAAAGGAACATCAAATCCAACGGTCAGTTTTATGAACTGGAGTCTAAAATTAAGAATACTATAAATAAAATTTGACAAATTTGGGGCGGGCTATAGCCCTCCCTAGCCCAAACATGGCTCCGCCCATGCCACCACACGAAGCACATTCAAGAGATGGATCAAGAATTTAATATGGTGGGAAGTGGGAACACCCTTTGCTTGGTTTTTATTGGTGAGATTTTAAAGCCGAGAATATTTGAGGGAGAGAGAGAATGTTGAAAAAAATTATGATATCTATGCTATTATATATTTTAGATTAGATTAGAGATGCTAACATAAATTAAGTACACAAAGTTGCGTCAGGTGACTTTCGTAGAACCAGTTGTAGAATAGTTTTGAAAACTGACCGTTGGATTGGATACTCCTCTTATGCATGTCAAACCTAAAAAAATTAACAACAATCCAAGGTTAGTTTTTGAAAATTCCAATTGTGAAAATATAGTAACATTTTGAAGAACAAAAAAGTTATAATTTTTCACAACGATATTATTTAACTGTTGGATCACTTATTATAATTTTTGATAAGCCTGACATACATAAGAGGAGTGTTTAATCCAACGGTACGTCAGTATTTCAAAATATAATATGAAACTGACCCTACAGAGATCACCGGACGCAACTTTGCATCAGATGCACCTTATATTAGCATCTCATTTTGTATTTACCAGCAAACTGATATGGCCTGTTTATTTGGACTTTCATTAATTCCTCTCTCTTAACTTTGAAATGATGTGACACTATATTAATATTGATCTAATTTTAATTTAGATTTCAAGATTCACTATTTATTAGACATGGCCCCTTCTAACTTTTCTTTCTCGTAATTCATTTTCTTTTTTCTTTTTATTTAAATTGTGAATTCTCCATAACTTTTTCCTCTCACCAACTCATCACTCTCATATTAAATTTTTTTTTCTCTATTTCTGTATTTAAAAATTAGTTCTACTTTACTTTTTTCTTTCTTGTGGTATATTTATTTTTTAAGTTTTTTTAATAATATGTTCCACTTTACTCGCTCCCATCTCTCTAGTATTTTTTATCATTCTCACATACAGAATACATATTCTATCCCCATAAATTTAATTGAGATCAAACTGTCAAAATCATCTTATCAAAATAATATTTTTATATAATTATTAGATGAGACCTTATTAATATCTCTCATATTGCATGTGATTGAGCTAGCCCTTATCTATAAGGAAAGGGGGGGAAAAAAAAAAGAACAAACAAAATGATTGAACACAAATTATGCATCAATCACTAACTCAATTTTTCGAGTGTTAAATGATGCAGAATAGGCTATTTATACCTTATCCATGTTTGATGATTAGTCAAGCAAAAGATTTGAATACTTCTTTAGCCATTTTTTTCAAAGAAAGATCGAACATAAATCACCAATAGAGAAAAATTTATAATTCATATAAATCATGTACAATCCTGATCTAGTCAGCATATGCTTATATAAGTTATGTCAGCATGAAGGCCATAGATAATTGTATGAAGCATATTTTGAAAAACTAACAGTTGGATTAAATACTATACTTACAAATGTCATGCATGCCAAAAATGACAGTGATCCAATGTCAAAATTTTAAGATATAGTTATGAAGAACTGTAACCGCTGTAAAATACCACAGTTTTTCTCAGTGACAATTCTGAGAAACCAACTGTTGGATCATTGTGATTTTTGGCATATATGACACATACAAGTACAGTACGTATCTAATTCAACAGTCAGTTTTTCTAAATATGCATTACACAATTATTTATAGTTTTTATGCTGACAAAAGCTTATATAAACATATGATGAATTGATCATTTCTGAAATTATGTATATGCAATTAAAATTTAATAATTTTAAAATTAAAAGAAAATTTCAGTGGGGGCACAACCCTTCCATAGTTCCATGTGGCTTAGCCCTTGGGCACATGCATTTTTTGCTCACAATGCAGGAATGACAGTGACAGTTCACTAATTAATTACAGTTGTGCGAATTGTGCATGTTAGCTGCAGCAATAGTGGCTAGGTCTATTGTTTTTAACTTTTTGAATCAAACAAATTAAAATATATCGATTAAAAATAATAGTCAAGGAGTGTAAAAAAAAACCTAGAAGCAAAATGAGGGATTATTTTGGTGGGCTATCAATTGAAACAAAGCGAATAGTTCTAGCTAGCTAGGTAGGTCCACCTTAAGATTATGAAATTAATATGTAAAATATATATATAGGCCGGATTGGGTTCTTTTTACAGTTTGTTTTACCATTATTTCTATCATCAATGGTGTTGTTATAAGGTACACCTTTGCACAAAGTAACCTATGTAAATCTTATTGCAGGACAAAGTTTAAAAAACTCTATCATCGTTAGATTAGATGAACTGCTTATGAATTTCATGTTCGTCAAAAATCATAGTGATCCAACAGTTGGTTTCTGAAAAAACCAACTAAACAAAAACCAATGATATTTTAAAAAACAAAAAAGTTATAATGTTTTACTATAACATTTTTCAGAAACCAACCGTTGGACATGTTATATATATAAATGCATTATGTGAAAGTTGGACATGTTAGCATTTAGCAATATGATCATCATATATCCTCCAATTTTTTTTTTTTTTTTGGTCACAATCATATATCCTCCATTTAATTGCATATTCTACCCTTTTTTTTTCCTTTTTTCTGTATTTTTCATTTTGCATTTTGCATTTTGATATAAATCATGTACAATCTTGATCTAGTCAGCATATACCTATATAAGTTATGTCAGCATGAAAGCCATAGATAATTGTAGGATGCATATTTTGAAAAACTAACCGTTTGATTAAATACTATACTTACGAATGTCATGCATGCCAAAAATGACAGTGGTCCAATGTTAAAATTTTAAAATATAGTAATGAAAAACTGTAACCGCTAAAAAATATCACAGTTTTTCTCAGTGACAATTCTAAGAAACCAACTGTTGGATCACTGTGATTTTTGGCATATATGACACGTACAAGTATAGTATTTAATTCAACAATCAGTTTTTCTAAATATGCACTACACAATTATTTATAGTCTTTATGCTGACAAAAGTTTATATAAGCATATGCTGAATTGATCATTTCTGAAATTATGTATATGTAATTAAAATATAATAATTTTAAAATTAAAAGCAAAATTCAGTGGGGCCACAACCCTTCCATAGTTCCATGTGGCTTAGCCCTTGGGCACATGCATTTTTTGTTCACAATGCAGGAATGACAGTGACAGTTCACTAGTTAATTACAGGTGTGTGAATTGTGCATGTTAGCCGCAGCAATGGTGGCTAGGTCTATTGTTTTTAACTTTTTGAAACAAACAAATTAAAATATATTGATTAAAAATAATAGTCAAGGAGTGTACAAAACCTTGAAGCAAAATGAGGGAGAGCCACATCAATTAAGTGAAGTGAATAGTGGATTATTTGGTGGGCTATCAACAGAAACATAGTGAATAGTTCTAGCTAGCTAGGTAGGTCCACCTTAAAATTATGAAATATCATGTAAAATATATATATATATATATATATATATATATATATATATATATATA